>JAGGAX010008538.1:0-13540 GCA_017657335.1 Termitomyces titanicus | reverse complement strand
GGTTGTTTTGACGGAAGCTGCAGTTCAAGGTGAAATGGAAAGGTTATGGTATTGAAGACATATCTTGGGAACCCCAGGAGAACGTCCATGCACCTAACCTTGTCAGGCAATTCTATCTGAAGCATTCCAATGCACCGTGAGCTATCCGAGGCATCTACTCCATCTCACCCACCGATCGAGCCATTCGGAACTACTTCTATCCTGCACGTCAAGACGCTGCACTCTGAAGGGGAGGGGTGATGTCAGGGGACTGTCCTTTCTCCATCTACAGGTCCCACTTCTCCCATGCCCATGTCTCTTGCCCTTACAGTAAGATGATGGTAACAGGTTAAGATTATTCCCCAAAGTCTGACAAGGTTATGTATATGTAAGCCCATGCTTACATTCTCCCCCCCTCTAAAACACCAAAAACCCTCTCATAAAAGCAATGTCAGTAATCAATCAAGGTAGAGGATTAGATTACGAGCTTGGGTGCATCAAAAACTCCATAGGGAAAAGCTACCGGCTTAGGACAAGTGACGTTACAAGAAATAGGTTAATCTCCCTCCCTAGGACAAATTATTTTCTGCAAGCCATTGATTCAAAGCTGTGTTATCTGCCAGTTCCATACTGGACATCCAATGGTCTTTCTTTGGGCCCCACCCAGCGTATCAAACCAAATACTGCCATCAACAACCCCTTCTCCAGGCATCCACAATCTTATTGACCAACCATTCCATGTTTGTCTCCCCATCCTCTCCAACAAGAGGACCAGGTTCTTTCAACTCCCAACCTGGAAACAGTTCCAGATCGTTTGCCTTGAACGGAATAATTTCTGAAAAATGATAATGTCAACATTTAGCGCTTGATGCCACAGGAATATCCAGCAAGACAGTCGGTTTCCTCAAGTTGACATCCACAATACAAAACAGTCCGTCATAACATACCATTAGCTCTGCAACCCTAGAGCAGTCTCCTGCCTTGTATTCCGCACCATGGTTGCTAGTTGACAGCTGCACTTGGTCACCCACCTTCAGGTCAAAGTTCTCACCTCGTTCCTTATTAGCCTGTGCAGCCTGAGCAACCTTTGCTTGCAAGAGTTTGTCTTTTGCCTCTGCCAAATCTGTTTGCAATCTCAACAGTACATCCTCTGCAGCCTTCACAGCGTCAGACATTGCTGGGCAGGAGCCACTCACAATCAGCAGTATCAGCCATGGACTACACCCTGTTTTCAAATGAAAAGGTGAAAAACCCATGGATCAGTTCACCGTATTCATAATAGCAAAGCAAACCTGGGGCAGAGCCCAAACCCAGCCTTGCTAATTCCAGTCAACAAAAAATGCAAGGCCTGAACCACAGTCTTGTTCAAACATTCACTTGCTCCATTCATTTCCGGATGAAAAGCAGTGGACATCTTCACTGACATGCCTGTCAAGACATGGAGCGCTCTCCAGAATTTGGACATAAACAATTCATCTTGATTGCACACAATTTCCAGAGGCAGTCCATTTTCACAGTATCAGCAATCAAAAAACAGGACAGCAAGCTCCTGAGCGGTCAGATCAGTACAACACAGCACCATCTGGACATCCAAACCAATTCTGTCAGTTAACGTGAGCAGACAATTAAATCCTTTGTCCTCTGGCAGCGGGCCTACAAAATCCATTGCCATGGCATCCCCACAAGCATCCGGTATAGGCAGAGGATGCAAAGGCCCTGACGGCTTCTGGGTTGACAATTTGTTTCATTGACACTCCCAATATGAAGGCACATATGCCCGCTTGAGATCTCTCCTCATTTGTGGCCAGTAATATGCTGACCTCACAGATGTGTACGTCTTATCAAAGCCAAACTGACTCAACACATCATGCACAAGGTGATAAATCCATTCTCAAAGATCCCCAGCTTGGGGTATACACAAGCCCTTGTGGATAAACCACAGGCCATTGAGACACTCCACACCATCCATACCAACAGCTGTGGAAGCCAACCCCTTGATCCACTCATTGGTCAGGTATCCCCTCTGGATCATGTCCAGCATTTCCCCATCCATAGTGATTGTCATCATTGCCACCACTTCATTTTCCACATCCTCTTCATTGCCATCCACCTTAGCCAAGCTATGTGCCACCTCCCATGGCATGACATCTCCTGACCATAGGACCAAAAAGGGAGGTGCCCTGTCAGACAAATACTGGAAAGGAGCAGTTGCCACAATCGCCACATCAACACAATTGCTGGACTCCTCAACCGGTAGGCAGGACAGAGCAATGACGTTGTCCTCCCCCTTGATGTAGACTATTTTCCAGTTGAACTGGCTCAAGAATTCCATCCAACGTGCCTGTCAACAGGACAGGTCGCATTGCTTGGTGAAGTTCTCAAGTGTATGGTGGTCAGTGAAGACAGTAAATTCACTCCTAAACAAATCTGCCCGCCACTTGTGCAAGCCGCAAATAATTGCCAAAAGTTCCTTTTCATGAATGGGATAGTCCAGTTCCGTGCCCTTGAAAGTCATAGAATCAAATGCGATTGGACGCACTGTTTCCCAGGATGCACTAAAAGACAGCATTGCGCCCAAACGACGGTCGCTTGCATCTGTTGTGACAAAGATCTTCTTTGACTCATCCTCATGGTAGATGAGTGTCAAACATTTGCAGCTCAGGACCAATGACTTTATTCCATCAAAAGCCACCTGATGGGCGTCCATCCATTGTGGAAATTCCTTCTTTGCTTCAGCTGTTGTCAGTGGATTCAGAACTGCAGTGTACTCCACAAGTTTGGGCAAGAACACCTCAATAAAATGTATGAGGCCCAAGAACGCCTTCATTGCCGTGGACAATTGTGGCCAGGGCCAATTCAAAATTTGGTCAACCTTCTTCCCATCTGCTTCAATCCCATTTGCGCTGATATGGTGACCAAGAAAATTGATCTCTGTGCAGAAGAGGTTAGTTTTTGCTGGATTCATGAACAGGCATGCCTCTTGAAGTGTTTCAAGCACTTTTCAAACGTTCTGCTCATGCTCCTCCACCGTAGATGACCATATTACAATGTTATCCAAATAGACATGGCAAATCTTTCCTATCAAGTCCTGAAGTGCATGGTTCACCCTTTGCTGGTGTATTGCCAGTGTGTTCTTCAGTCCCATTGGCATCACCAACCACTTGTAGAGACCAAATGGGGTTGAGACTGCGGTGTGCGGTATATGATCAGGGTGCATGCGCATTTGGAAGTCTAAATTGGTCATATTGATTGTTGCCCATATCTTCCCCTTTGCACAATCCACCAAAATGTCATTGATTCATGACATTGTCTGTGCATCAGGTACAGTAAGCGAGTTAAGTTGACAATAGTTGTTCACCCACTGGAGCAACACTTTGGGGTCAGCCTTTGGTATGATAAAGGCCAGAGATGTGTGCTGAGACAACAATGGTTGGATTCTCCCAGCATCCAAACGTTGCTTGATCAGTGTCTGAAAGGCGTCTTTGTACTTGCATGGACACTGATATGTCCTCATTGTAATTGTCTGGTGAGCCTCAGTAGCATTGCCCTTCAGATGGATATATGTAAGCCTATGCTTACAGCGGTGCACATTTATGTCATCCTATATGTATATGGCCTTCACCAAAATGCCCACTCAATATGTCTGCCTCTCATCCCTGCTCTTGCCCTCTCAACTTTTGGGCTCTTTCTCCTGTCCTTTTGTCTCTCACACACACAATGCCACCTCCTCTTCTCTTCTCTCTTTGGTGCATTGTCTAACCTCCACCAGCTTGCCATGGCCTCCACAAAGTCAAGCCTAAGCAGGCCGGTTGCTTCAAACCATCCATCATGGAAGCCTTAAAACAAGTGGCAAACAACAGCTCCATAGCCCAGCACACCCATCTGAACAACAAGCATGTCAAGCATGTCCACAAGGAGCTACAAGATGGGACCACTCACACACTAAAGCTTTGGGATGCGTAAGTCAGATCAATGCTGACTCACCAAGGAGCGGTTCACTGGCTGTGAACAGCTTTGTCACCATGCTCAACAATGGCTGGGTTCCAAACTCCAGCAATGTGAGGATGTCCAAGGCCTTTGTTTCCTTTATTGCCACCTCCTGCATGCTGGGCAAGGAGCACGGTTCCAAGTTAGCTTCGAGGACCATTGTGCAAAAGTATAAGGATTTCACTGTGGGGTGAAGGTGGTCCAGGCAAGGCATCATGGGGCCCAAGACGATACCGACAACTAGAGCATGCCCCTCTGATATGACCTCACAGAAACTCTAAGGCAAAGTACAAACCAAGTTGAAGCCCCTTCTGAGGAAGCGCATCAGATGCTTTGCTGCTGTGCCTCACTTCATCTGCCTTGGCACTCAGCTCTGAGAGCACAACTGGGCAACATATGGCTGGCAACCAAATCAACCTTTGGGCTGAGATCCAGCTCAATGTCTTTACCTCACCCTGTGGGGGCGAGTACATTGAGTTGACGGTATGTGTGAGCTCTGGCTGAGGACTCTGTTACTGCATACATCTCTGCTGTCTTAGTCTGCATCATCCTTGAATAGACCATCTGTTTGCAGGATGTCAGCTTTGGTCTCAATGAAGACAACAAGCCTGAGCTTGTCATGCATATTGTCAAGGATGCCAAGAACATGACATTTTTACTAAGCAAACGGTGTGTTTTTTTTCTGCAGTGATTGAGTGATGTGCCCTGGGAATACTCATGGCATATGACAGACCTGAACACTCGCTGCATGGAGGCTGCCAAGAATAGCCGCTGTTCTGCAACCCAATCTTGACCCATCTCACTATGTTCATCACTAAGGGTGCTTTTTGTGATTTTAAGATGGTCAGTGAGCTCCTGAACTTCAGGCTGCCCAATGGAGAGGGGATATTCTTGCTGAGGTGGGAGCTGGATCTGCTTGAGCAGCCCATATATCAGTTGAAGGATGGCAAGGTCAGGTCAGCCTTGACCTTCAGCACCCACCTTTGTAATCTGGCCATTCATGCCAGATATGCCTATCCTCTGACCATCCATGACTTCTGAGCCAAGGGTCTCTACCTCATTGGCAAGTTGCTCCATTTCCCTTTGCTGACTCTCCTGAATAGACCTCATGTACTCCAGCTCTCAAAAAATGAGACATGCAGGACATTGGGACGAGCGCATCTACCTCGAGTCCTATGTGCCTACAAATCTGGGCATGGATGGCCAAGCAAGCAACTTGGGCAGTATGTGCTGGACCCTCATCAACAATTGGTTCCGTGCCCTGACGGTGGTCTGGAATCCAGTCCTGTGGCAGTTGTTCCTTGCCAAGAACATGTTTGAGCTTGAGAACAGACCTGACTTCATCATGATGAAGAAGTGGCTGATGAAGCTTTGGTTCCAGAACAATGACAACAGCTCTGGCATTGCCAAGGAGTGGAAGCAGCTCCAAGTGGAGAAGAGGCAGCTTGTCAAGGCTGAGCTGCACCAGCTCTGGACCAAGCAGCCCCATGACATGTCCAAGGACTTGTCTGTGGTGGGCCACGATGCCTTGGTTGGCCACTGGCACACCATGTTCTCTCAGATACACAACCTGATAGGTCTCTGTAACCATCTTGCCAGCAGCCTCTTTTTCACTGAGTTAATCCAGAGCAATGCTGGCTGCGCTCCATGCCAATCTTGTTGCTCTCTACAAACAGAAGTCCAAAGTTGAGGTCTGCCTAGGTCTAGAGCCTGAGAAGTGCTTCTGTTCAGACAAGCAGAAGAATAGCTGGAAAAGGTGCATCTTCTTGCCATCTAACAGTCAATCTGGTCAATCTCATGCTGATGCTTGCCCCCTTTTTTTTCTTTCATATGTCTCTTCATAAGCAGCACTGATTTGAGACATGTCTACTGCTGTGTCAAGGAGTACCTCAAGGTCAAGGATGGCAAGATCTCTTTTGGTGAGTTCTGCTTTGCCTGCAACGAGTGGTCTAACATGGCTGATGCGTGGAAGAGGCACTGCAAGCTCCACCTTGATGATTAGCTGCTGACCCAGTGTAACCCTTTCACCTACAACAAGTCAATTGCATTGCCTGGTTTCTGCCCCTGGTGTCTAAAAAATGAGAAGCTGAGCACCATGCAAATGATGCAGCTCATTGAGGCTTGGAAGTGGTGTGTACACATACAAGAGCACATCTTGGCCCTTGACAAGAGTGTTGGCAGTAATGAGGGCTGTGGCTGTCAGCGGCTGTTCTGTCCCCATCCACAACTGCAGTGCAAGAAGGAGGCTTTCAACTTGGCACAGTGGCTTGTCTCTCATCCTCAGGACATCCACTGTTGGATGCGTTGCACAAGTTGCTGTAGGAAGTCCTGCAAAGGCTCTTGCTCCAACATGCAAGAGGATGGTGATGATGCAGACAGTAATGGCGCAGAGGACAATGCGAAGGAAGGGGGGAGTACACCATGGAGAAGGCCAACCTGGACAACTTGGACAATTTGGGCAACTATGATAGGAGCATGGAAGGGAGGGGCAGGAAAGAAACCTGGTGTCATGCCAGAGATGTTGGGCTTGTTCACAATGCTGGACTTGCATTACCTTAACCCTTCCTCAACCCTCTCTGACTCTATTTTTCTCTCTTTTTGGACATCCTTTTCCTTGTCATCAGATGGCCAAGCTGGCCATGACATTTTCAACTACCCACCTGGCAACCAGGTCAAAAGCACCAACACCATGATTGTTGACAATTTGAGATTATTTTGCAAGGTTAGTTTGCTGCCCATCTCCATTTTCTCCTTGTCCCAGTCATGACATCGTTCTGAGCTATAGCCTGCCCTATAACAAAGTGGCCCTGCATTCATTGGTGAGCTTGTTCACGTGCTCTGGTGCAGGCAGTTGTTTCATTCCGTTGAGTGGTACCGCACCACCAGTCATGTCTGCTCAATTATGGTCTAGCAACACTGCCAGGTCACTGATACTGGCTTCATCCTAGCCTCAGCACCAGCAACAATCAACAGGCTACAACATGGCAGCTTCCTGTTTGAGCTTTGGCATTGCTTATCTGATCAATTTGGTGGAGACCTGGGCATGAGCAAGTCAAGGTGGTGCTGTTCTGAAGCTGTTCTGAAGTCACAGAAGATGGAGAGTTTGTATAGTTTGTATCTTTAGTAAATCAGTTTATCTGGGATGGTCTGCCTTATACATGTTGTTGGAATACGTTCAGCAATGTGTCTGGTGCTTAAATTGACACTTCAACTTTACTTGCACTTTTCAGATTGTAAGTATCATGTGCTATGTTTGTAAAATAAACATTTGACTATTATTGCCTTACCAGGAAACATCCTTTCTATGTGTTAACAATCGTGTCTGTGAACCATTTGTTCAGTGTATGCTGGCATGTTCAGTTCTTCTTGGATGCTACTTACTTTCATGAGAACTTTAAAGGCATAAATAGCCATGGCCATTGTGCTATGTCAGGGTGGCTAGTGGTCAGGACATCCGAGCAACAAAAATAAAGATGCCAGTTCAGTTGGATGCAGAGGCAAATATTTCATTTGTATTGTATGATATGATTGTAGGAAAAGCGTTTGAAAGTGGTCAAGACTCAGCAAAGGCTTCAGCTGTGGAATTCCCTCCATTATAGCACCTCCTTAATGTCACTCCTTGCAGCCCTGGGATTGGGCTGTACAATCCCAACAAGGACCAGGAAGTATCAACATGTTGACACCGCTAGTTTTGAGCTTCAAAGAAGCATTCTCATGACTCATCCAGGATATTCAGGCGCCAGTAGCCAGTTGTGCCCACTTGGCATCTGAATGGGGATGCAAACACAAACAGGTAAATTCTGGCAATATATTATGTCAGGATGCAGAGAGCCAGATGTCAGGCTGGAACCCAGAAGTTCCCATACCACACTGCTTGCACAGTGAAAACAGCAATGGTGTCTGCCTGTGATGTGTTTGATGCACTGGGTACGCCTTTGGTGCATGAGCTCTATGGCAGGCTTGATGTATCCAAGTGTGTGCAAAACAGAGTTTGTTATGCAGCATTGCTGACTCATCAAGCAGCCCCAGGAATTTGCAGGCAGCTGAGATGCTCTAAGCTTGGTCCAAAGGGCATCCTTAAGCAAACAATGAGCTTGCAGAGCGGATTACAATGGCTGCTGAGTGTTCAGAGAAGAGGCAGCTTTCTATCTGTACTTGCTCATGTAGCTGGTTTACCTTGACCATTTGTCCAAGCAAGCAACATGGTTGGTCAGAAGGATGGACTAGAAAAAATCTAATTGCATTGACGTTGGTGGCACAATGTATAGTAGACCACTGATGTGGCCTTTGTAAGCATCATGCACAGGTTCCTCCTAAATCTGCAAATCTGATGGACTAGGCATAGCCATGCAGCTCCATGACTGATTTGCAAGATTGGACATCTCATAGCACTATGAGATCAAGTGCTTTTGCAGCGATCTTTCTATTTTCTTTCTTCTATTTTTTATTTTTGTTTCCTTGAGCAGCCAAGGCACACTTCATGTTCCAACATCGGCTTTTATGCATTTCCTTTTCTGCAAGTCCTTCATTGAATGTGTGGATATGAGCACCATTTTGCAGCTGACCTGACAGAGCTGTGCAGCAATTTTGCACTGACGCTTGAGCATATTTGTCTGTCACCACGTATGCATCATGCCAATCTTTCTAATACCTTACTGTTATCAGGGATCTTGTGGGCCTAGGCCTTTGTGCGCAAATCCACGTTAAACAATGGATCTGTCTGATGAACACCCCTGGGCACTTCTTGGGTGCTGGAACCATGTGGACAGTAACCAAAAGCTCACCTATTAAAAATGCTTCTTGATTCCTTACCACCATCATCCCTTTTTGGGTCCTGGTAGTCATAGGATTCTAGTTAGCATAATTACACTCTTGTACCCTCCTACATTCTCCCAGCTCACAAGCCCACTACAACCCTCTGCTTTCCTGCTTATACCCTTCCCACTATCACCTGGCAGCGCCCAGCATGTCCTTGACAAGCAAAGTGACCACTAGGAGCTTGAATAATGGTTCCATCTGTGCTGGGACCCTGACAGCAACCCCCTCATGATTGATCAATCTGAATACAAAAGCACTCCTGGCAATGGATTCCAGCCCAATCAAAACACAACATGATGCAAAGACCTGGCTTAAGAAGAAAGGATGGATACTGGCTACTGAGCCCTATGACCACAGAAAACTTGTACACATCCTGTTGACTGCAGTACTGACCACCAAGCCCCCAGAGTCAAGGAATACCACCATCGTAGTTGCCGTACTGCTAGATGATGCAATCTTGGATCACGTCTCAGACACCTTTCCTGAGACAGCTGCAACAAAAGCACTCAGCTGTATTGAGGAAACTACAGCCAAGATAAGTGCCTCAGCCAAATTTGCTGCTGCTGCCAACATTAAGCAAGCTGAAGCCATGCTTGCCATCAACAAGGCAGCTGAAAGGCTTGCTGAAGTAATGGCGTTTTTGGGTACACTCCTCTTACCCTCAGCTATGGCTAACCCCCTTGCAAATGCCCCTCCAGCCCTCATCCACCTGGGCTAACCATGGCTGCAGCTTCCTCAAAGTCAAAATAAACACCCAAAATTCCTCCCTACCATGGCCTTTGACTCCAATGCTTCAGCTGAAGACATCCAACTACAGGAACACATTCTTTGAGACGCCTATACAATCCAAATCAAACTCAACCCAACCAATGACACCTTGTTGGACGATCATACTCCCAGAGGCAACTCCACCCTCCATGACAAGCTGAACAAGCATCTCAGAGAGATTGACCAAGCCAATGCCACCATTGGGATAGCTGAAGATGGCAAGGAAATCGAGTGTGAAGTGCCCTGCACATACATCATCAGGCTCATGTATCTAGACCATGGTGCATACATCCTTGAGTTTACCACCGCTTATGCAGCAGACAGTTTCCACTCATACAAGCTTGACAATCTATGGAATGTGACTCCCAGATTCCCTGGCAGAGCCCACCCCTGCTCCATCACAATGAATACATGCCCTCCCAGATCCCTGGCAAAACTGCACATATGGCAACAAAACCTCCACAAATCCAATACTGCATAGGCTGCTATGGTAGCAGCTGCCCACCCTGAAGATTGGGATATCCTAGCCCTGCAAGAACCATTCCTAGACAAACTCAGAAACACCAAAGCCTCCAGATACTGGAGGGTCATATACTCCAAGAACCATCGCAAGGATGGGAGCACCCGCTCCCGCTCTATCCTGCTAATCAACACTAACATATCCACAGATGCTTATGCTGTCCTACCAGTGGACTCAATGGACATTACAGCTGTCTGTTTCAAAGGCAAGTTCAGCAACCTCTTGCTGTTTAATATTTACAATAACTGCATGCACAATGAGGTACTAACCACCCTAGCTGGCTTCCTTGCCACCTCACTACATCTAGCCAACCTGGCCTCTGCCAACCACATGATGTGGATGGGTGACTTCAATTGCCACCACCTCATGTGGGAATCAATTGATAATAGGCATCTTGACTCCTCCAAAGCATTCATCCAGCCTCTTCTCAACCTACTTTGAGACTACAAGATGGAACTTGCACTGCCACCTGACCTTCCCACCTACCTGACCATGGGAGACAGATGGACTTGCCTGGATAATGTCTAGAGGACCATTGGGGTCACTGACTCCCTCCTAGCTTGTGACATTGTAGCAGAACTGTGCCCCCATAGGCCGACTACCTTCCTATCATCACAGAACTCAAACTACCAATCCCATGTGCCACCTCACCATTATCAAAAGATTTTCAGGCTGCAGACTGGACAACATTCAATGCCACCCTAGCCACCAAACTAAATACCTGCTCCCCAGCAGTACATATTAAGTCAGCTGAACAGTTTCACTGTAAGGTCAACAATCTCTTGGGCATTATCTAGGAGATTATCGACAAGGAAAGTACTGTCCTCACTAAAAGACCTTGCCTGTACACCAAACAATGGTGGAATCAAGACCTCAAATGGCTTAGGGCCCAGAAGTCACGGGTCAATAACAATGCTTACAGGTTCTGTGACATTGTCAATCACCCTGCAAAGGCTGAAGCTATGCATCTATCACGTGAGATGGCCGACAGTATTAAAAAGGCCAAGGAGCCACTGGATGGACTGGCTTGAGAACATCAACACCAGAGAAATACACCTCACCAACAAGTATGTTGTCAATGAACCTACTGACCTCTCCTGTGACAGGGTCCCTGACCTCAAAACAATGGTGAATGATGCATCTGCCATGGCTTCCGACAATGCTGACAAGCTTTCCTCCCCCCCCTCCCTCCACTCCTTCCATCCCTCCTTCAGCCTACTCTAAACCCCTCTCAGGCATCAAGTTCTTCACCAAAGAATGTATCCAGGCAGCCATATGCAACCTCCCTCCATTCAAGGCACCTGGACCCAATGGAATCCCCAACATCATTCTGAAGCAATGTGCCAATGTTCTCATTGATCACCTGCACTTCATCTACAGGGCAGTGTTTGAACTTGAGATACCATGAGTCATGGCTCATATCCACCACCTTTGTACTGCACAAGCCTGGTAAGCTGGCATACAATGTAGCTAAAGCCTATCGCCCCATAGATCTCTTCAACACCATTGATAAGCTCCTGACTGTCCTTGTCATGGCTGACCTCTCCTACATAGCCAAAAAAGACAACATGCTCCCAGCCCACCAGTTTGGTGAATGCCCCAGCCACAACACTTTGGACACTCTCCACCTGGTGACACACAGGATCAAAGATGCCTGGTGATCCGGCAAAGTTGCAACTGCCCTCTTGCTCGATGGGCAAGGTGCCTCCCCCAACACCATTTGGGATAGGCTCATTCACAATATGTGCAAACAGTGTGTCCCAAGCTGCTACATTTGACTATCCAAATGTATCCTCTCAAACAGTAAAACCTGACTCAAATTCAACAACTTCCTCTCTGATTGGATCAACATACTCAATCACACAGGGCTGTCTCCTGTCCATGCTATTCTATGCTTTTTACAATGTGCCTCTCATCCTGGTCATAGATCCCAAAAACAAATTGGAAGTCACATTGGGTTTTGTGGATGATGTCATGTTCCTCAGCATCGCCAAAATGCTTGACAAATCACAAGCAATCACAGCAGATATGATGGAGAGATCCTAAGGCAGGTTTCACTGGTCTCTAGGCCACTGCTTCTACTTTGAACTCAGCAAACTTGCACTGATGCACTTTCCCCGCTCCCACCTATATACCATCCCCTGTGACCTCACGCTCACCAGAGTCAATGACAATGGCACCACCATGGTACTGTTGGTCTGCATGGTCAACTCTTACAAGTACCTTGGAGTGGTTATTGACCCCAGACTCTGATGGAACACCCACATGAAGAAGGTCTCTGCAAGCGCACCCTGGTGGTTGTTACAAGTATCATGCCTCTTCAGAACTTTGGGAGGTATGCCACCCCATTGGGTCTGCCAACTATACAATACTGTCACTGTTCCTGCCTTTACCTATGCTGCTGACATATGGTTCACAGGTGTAGGTGGACCATTCAATGGTACATGCTGTACAGGCTTGGTTGCCGCTGTCAAGAAAATTCTAATAGCTCAAAGACATGTGGCCAAGATTGTCACAGGTGCACTTAGCACCACAGCAAGTGATGTCCTGGATGCCCATGCGAAGTTACTGCCTGTTGACCTCCTATTCTGGAAAGTGCTAGTCTGAGCAGTGGTGCGTCCTTTGTCCCTTCCCCTGTCTCACCCCCTCCATGGGCCTGTGTGCAGAGCTACTAAATGTTTTGTGCAGAGGCATCACTCCCTGCTGCATAACCTCTTCTTCTCCACAGGTATCAACCCCATGACCATAGAGACAGTCCTCCTGACCTAATGCTGACCCAACTACCGCCTTTTCTTCTCTACCCAGATAGAGAAGTCCAAGAACGATGTCCTTGCCATCATCACAAGAGCCCATGAACGCACCAATGCATTGGTTTACTGCAATGGATCCAGCCACAAAGGAGGAATCAGGGCTTTTGCAGTCCTGTATGTGGACCACAAGAAGGAAGCTGCGCTGACCTACAACCTCAGCTCCGCTGCAGAGCACACAGTCTACAAGGCAGAGGTCATCAGCTTCTCCCTGGGCATCCATCTCCTCACTAAGATCAGATGCTGGATAGGTTCTGCTGCAATCATTGGCAGCAACAGCCAGGCTGCCATCAGAGCCCTCCTGAATCAATGACCACACCCTGATCATTACCTGCTCAACTATGTTCATGATGCTATTGAGATTCTCCACTGGAAGGCTGACTAAGTAATATGAGCACTGCAACAGAGAGCTGCAATCAAAGCAAGAAACGGCTGGACAGACCACACCATAGGCATGATTGACCTCAAGATCATCTGGACATCTGGCCATGTTGGCTTCACCCCCAATGGATGAGCCAACAAACTTGCCAAGGCTGCCACCCAAAGAGCTTTGAGCCCAGTGAAACAGCTCTCAGTTCACCTCCACCATAAGCCTCTCCTGGCCAGTATCCCTGCTGTCTGTAAGGGCGATCTCTGGAGGCTGTGGCACAATCACAAAACT
>JAGGAX010008537.1:0-13623 GCA_017657335.1 Termitomyces titanicus | reverse complement strand
CACCCACATGCTGATCGGAAGTGCGGTTGTCCGTTGAGAACTGGCGTTGAGAACTGGCGCCGGTCTTATAGCACCACCCAAAAAAAAAAAAAAAAAAAAGAAAAAGAAAGTCAGATGCCCTAGCCTATCATAATTCATTTTATAGAGTCCGGGAGCATCATGGCGAGATAACTCCTAAAGCCTTCAAAAGTACTAACGATATCAGAAACCGATGCAAGGAACGAGTACACAGTAAGTACATACGACTTTTCTTTTGATTGCAGGCTTTCTCAATACAAGGGTTGAATGACATGGATCATATGCTTCCGGATATAAAAGGAAGTACATAGGATCTACATATTACCGTCATGATGTTACAATTCTCTGCTTGAACAAGTCCTTATGTAGGGACTTCTCTAGGCGTACACAACCGTGACTCTCGACCAGATGAAGCCCACGAGTTTATCACAGGGAGTTATAACATGGATCCAGATGATACCCACGCCTTCAGTATCCCAGGCTTACACGAAAACATACCATTTGATAATATTATGGCTTCATAGTGGGCTCGACTGGCGTTGGCGAGGAGGTCAAGGTAATAACACGCCCTAATTTTCCCGGTCTGAATAGGATGTCGAGTGAAGAAGATAGTGTAATCAGACCTTTCCATGAATGGATATCGGTTGTAAAAGTGTATATTAAGTCTAAAATTACAGGGCACGCTGCCTCATCCGACTGCTTACGGTTCGCAAGCCAGCATAGACTTTTCCCGGAGGCGAACCAAGAATCAAAGACACGATAGCATCTCGGGCGATTTTGATGTTTTGGAAGGAACCCATGATGTGAATTTTACTAGGTTAGGAATGAGAAACAAATTCGCAGAGGAAATGAATGACATTTAACGCACGTATCGGCCAAAACAATACGGGTTCGGCTCGCGTTTTCAATTGTGAATTTTGTTTTCCCGTCCTGGCCAGCGATACGACCTGCAAAAATGATGGATTAGGCAAAAAATCATGGCCAAACTCATATACGTTACCTATTGCTCGGGATAGATGATCTCCATGGAGCGTTTTGACATCTTTGATTTCGAAAGAGTCAAGATACAGGTCATCCAGTCGAAGTAATGCAATTGCATCCTGAAAAAGAATGAGCTGAGGTTTTTCAATATGATCAAAGCGAAGTACGGGGACACACATTGACATCAAAACCGAGAGCGTACGCCTTCACAAAATCTGCACCCTTTTGCAAAGCACCAATATCCTTCGTCTCCTTCGAAGTCTGCCGACCTCATTAATGATGTATGTGCGATCGACAAAACTTAGGTATACCCTTATTTCCACACATCGTCTCTGAACATTCATCCTAACCTGCAATCCCAAAACTTCCGTCAATGGCCCAAAGATATTGATCCAATCCTTCTTTATTGGAGTCATTCGATGAGGAGGTATTGGTATTCGCCTAGTCTCAGACTTGAGTCGGGTGGCGCCTGCACCAGGGGCTAGCGCAGGAAAAGCAGGGGCGGCAGTGGTTTCTAGACGATAGGCATCGATTACAATATCATCGTCATCTACATGGCTGTCTGCCTCGATGAGCTGGTCTGTTATGTTGGATGTTGATCCCTCTCCATCGTTCATCTCCTGATCTTCATCTGCATTGTTCGTCAAAATCTTGGGAGGATGAGAACCCTTTCGGGTAATCCTTCGACGGTTTTTTCGTGCAGTTGATGACGGGGATGCTATTGGAAGAACAGAGGGAGTAGAGACGACCATGGGAGGATAGGCGTTTGAGTGCAAAAATGACTTTTCCGTGACAGTCACACAATTTACTTTAATTTAGTATGTATCCAGCTTGCAAATTTTGAACCTCAAGACTTCAAGCTTCAAGGTCGGACGACTCATCTAACCTAGCTATAAGTCCAGTGTATCCCGACTCCCGATGTAAATTCCGTGTCTCTCGGTCCTCTCCGATTTCATGGAGGAAGAAAGCATTTTTTTCATCATGAATCCGCATCATTGCCGAGAACAACTGACCCACTTTCTGCGGGGTTTGGGTAGGACTACTCAGTATTGGGTTTTTGTGGTTGTTGACACGTCTGCATTTCAGCAATTTGTTTCTTAGCAATTCCATTTTCTGAGCCTTGTGCAAGTAAGGGAAATTCAGACATGAACGTTTTTGATCATATTTCTGTCTGTGGACAGCATGCATCGACATGCACTGTCGATCTTCTGGTAAATTTTTCCGTGTATGTATTCCAAACGAGGCTCATCGTTGACCGTTTGAGGCCTAAGATTTGTCAAGGCAACAAGTCAAGCTCGTTCTTTACTGAACCATTCTTTTCAAATTTCTATCGGATTTTCTTTTCGATTGTGGGCCGCCATGCTGTAATTCATACTCTCCTTGGAAGTCCGAAACAACGGCGTTTTCCTCTATAACATAACATTGGAACCTCAATCCACACCTGTAAGATATATAATTGTGAGCGTTGAAGCGTGTAACGACCTTCACATCTCCCGCGCGATCGCAATATGAGCAAGTCCTTCAACCAGGACTTGCTGAAGTCGCTCTCACCAGTGGGCCGGGCCCTCTTCAACAGATTTGGAAGAGGCGAGACAAACGAACCTCCTTTCAGATGTGTCCATCAAGCCTTTGAATTCCAAGCTCGCAGCCACCCTGACTTTCTGGCTGCAGAGGATAATTACGAAAAGATTACATACTCCCAGCTAGATCGACGGGCCAATTGCCTTGCTGCACACTTGCGAAAAATGGGTATTTATCCAGGTTCAAAAGTTGGTTTACTCGTAGAGCGGTCCATCCTCATGGTGATCGGCATCCTTGCCATTCTCAAGGCTGGAGGAGCCTATGTCCCTTTGGATGGGAACGTCGTTTCAAGCAGTACTTTGACCCACGCTCTACGAGATTCCGATGCGGTGCTCGTCTTAGTACAAGATAGATATGCCCAAAGAGTCTTCACAACGACAACCCTATCACTCGAGAGGTATACCTGTCCCCACACCTCTGTTACAGAGTGCTGTAAACCCGAAGAACTCTCAAGTCCGGATGACAACGCATATATAATCTACACTAGTGGTGGGTGGATATATTCGTTTGAGGCCTTGGTTGATTATTTTCTTCAGGTACAAATGGTGTACCAAAAGGTGTTGAGGTGATGCATCGAAATGTTACCAATCGTTAGTGAACATATCACTTCGGTCCTTTGTCTTAATCCTAAAGCTACCATCCAGTCGTATGCATGCATCCAGGCAATCTTGCTATGGGCCCAGGCCTTCGTGTCTCTCAATTGATGAACATCTCTTTTGATATGGCAGCTTGGGTACCATATTAACTTTTCTTCACTTTATGTTTCTCAATTGGCCTGCGGTTTACAGGAAATCCTAGGGAGTTTTTGCAATGGTAGCACACTGTGTTTGAGGGGGAAGACGTCAAAAGAATGGTGTGCTGTGATGAAATCAGTCGATATTGTGATCGCAACTCCCTCGATGCTCGTTCTTCATGATCCTGCCGACTATCCCAACGTCAAAGTGGTCGCCGTTGGAGGAGAGGCCTGCCCCAAAGGTCAGTATGATTGTGCATTGTAAGCTTCCTGGATTTTATTATTCCTCAACAGCGCTCGCTGATGCTTGGGCGAAATCCATTGATTTTTACAATTGCTGTGGCCCTACTGAGGTTGGAATCTGCCCTTTCTTCATATCGACAGCTATTTCATGTCCAGTTTCAGGTTACTATTGTCCACACAATGCACCGTCATTTCCCTGGGGATACCATAGGAATCGGAGCCCCCACGCCTAACAATACAGTTTACATTCTCGACGAGCAAATGAAGCCAACCAAGATTGGAGACATCGGCGTTGTGTGGGCAGGTGGTGCAGGTGTAACAAAAGGCTACCTCAACTTACCAGGAAAGACTTCTGAGCTATACAAACATGATCCTTTTTTGAATGATGGGTCCGTTTGTTTTTCTTGACTTCCCTTATTGGACGTAGTTGAATTGTTGATTTCCAGATCGATGATGTTCAATACAGGAGACTTGGGGTACGAAATGAGTTAGGATTTTTCCCGTATCGTATTGACTTGGCCACCTTCATTCAGACGCTGGCGTCTGAACGGTGACCTCGAGCACCTAGGTCGAGTCGATCATCAAGTCAAAATTAAGGTCAGTGAATCCTCTGTTACCCTCCACTCTTGTTCAGTATATATTAGGGGTTTCGTGTAGAACTTGATGGCGTTGCCGCAGCTATGGAGGTCAGATGTCGCCTCGTTCGATCATACCTTGTGCTCATTATGATTCAAGACTACACCAGGGGTTACGCGAGCAGCCGCGATACTCCTTGAAGATGAACTCTGGGGATTCTTTACCCCTGCTTGTATAGAGGTAGATTCCATAAGATCATCAACATCTCGCGTTCAACCATATTACGGAGTTCCTGCAAAGTTCATTCCTTTAGGCACTTTCCCTATGACTACGTATGTGGCCTTTTTCTGATTCGAAAACATATGGGGATGATCACCTTGGAGTAGGAATGGAAAAATTGACAAGACCGCGCTAAAGAAACTAGCAATGGAATCCCCTTCATATGTTCTACGCTCCTCACCGCCAATGACGCCGAAATATGCAGAAATCAAACCGCTTGTGATAGAAAAACGTCGGACAACATCGATGCGGAGCGGCGACTACGGTACAATCTGTGAACAATTGACTGTAAATTGTCCACCTTCCGAGATCCCTTCGGCGTCTCCTCCGATGATTCTTATACCTCCTAAAGCAAAAAGTAGATTACGCTCGACATCACCACATCGAGGCAGCAACTGTGATTGTTCATCTTTGCCACCTTTCGATTTCCATGTGGACTCTACGCGCAAATTGGTTCCAACTTCGGGCATACCGCCTCTGGCCCGGGTACGATGTCCTGATCAACTACGAGCCCCTACATCAGAAAGATGGATTCGAGCCCAATCCCTCTCGCCCATGACAAAAGTGAATGAGCCCAACGTGGCACCCTCATCCCCCTCAGTATATTCTCCCCCACTGGCTCAACAGCGTCTACTATTACGACAAAGCTTTGCAAGCAACTCTACAGATTCTGTCGTTTCGGTCGAGCAACTTGCCGGCGAATTTTCGCGGCGTACTATTCGTCGCTCTTCTTTTCGAATAGTTCCCAGACTTCCTGACCTCGATACTACACAATCATCAATACCACGGTCCACCTCCCCTTCTGTATACCAGTGCCCCCATGATCAGAGTTCGGAGAAAATATTCTATGATGAACGACGGTTTCCAGGCCATCACGAAATCCGGTTAGACCATCCTATTGAAAAGGACATTGATCCGTCTGCTCTGGAGGACCAAACGTCTATCTGGGCAGGGTACAAGGAAGACGTACTTCCAAACAAGTCTCAAGGACGACTCTGGCGAAACTTCCAATATCGGATTGCCTCTTTATGTCACCATCTATTCGGTCTTGTTTTCCTTTTGAACCTGCTCGCTCTGATAGGTGTGGCGAGCGAAGGCGAGAAAAATGCCATTATGGTGTCTGAAATCGTTGTTGGAAACCTCTTTCTAGCTGTTATCATGCGTCAAGATTACGTCAATAATGCGATTTATTTCGTCTTGACGTCTATCCCAACAACTTGGCCACTATGGATACGGAAGTTGGCCGCTGGAGTTCATTATATCAGAGGGATACATTCCGGGGCAGGGGCATCGGCTGTCTTGTGGCAGGTATATTACACTGTACAGGTGACACGAGAGATCACTGGTCGACGAGAGGTTGGTTATCTATCCCACGTTTAATGTGTGAGCTGACAATTCTAGAACAGTCATCCCCTTCAAGCTTAACGCTAGCCTTCACCTATGTCTTGTTGGTTCTTTTATTTACTCTTTTGGTCCTTGCATATCCCGGTATGCATAACAAGGTCCATAGTAGTTTCGAAACTTCTCACCAGTTACTCGCCTGGGGGGTTGTAATACTCGTTTGCATTCAGGTCGGTGATTATAATTTACTTCTATCATTGACGCAGACATATCATCTTTCACCATAGGTCATACTTCTTGCAAACGATTATCGGCCTTCTTCAAGATCACTCGGGATGGCACTGGCTTTATCTACTTCCTTCTGGCTAGTATTTTCCACATTAGGTGTGCAGTGCTAGCGTTAGCGCAGCAAGAACAGTTTGAACTGACAATTTTTTCCTGATAGTGTTTCTGATACTCCCTTGGGTACGTTTGAGGAAGGTTGACATCGTTCATTGCGAAAGGCTATCGTCAACAGCTATCAGGATGTATCTTGACTATAGTGTGTTGTCATTCCCTTCTCTGGAGGAAGAAAGCTCAAATATAATCCCAGCTACACCTCCGGCAGGGAGCTTGATAAAAGTATCTGATAGACCTCTTACTGATTGGCACAACTTTGCGACGCTGCCAGAACCCGGAAAACCAGGATTCTCAATTATTATCACCAGAGGCGACGACTGGGTAAAACAGCAGATTTCAAGACCTGCCACCAAACTATGGATTCGCGGTGTACCCATCTACGGGTGGGTTCGAATTGTGTCCCTCTTTCGCCGCGTTGTCATCGTGGCCACAAATTCGGGGGTCGGACCTTGTATCCCCGTCGTATTGGAACAGAAGGTTCCGATACGCTTGCTCTGGATCTCTTCCAATATACGGGAAACCTTTGGTAACCGTCTCGTTGACACGGTCCTTCAGGCCAACCCCCAAGCTATTCTTTACAGTAGGTTCGTCTTATCCTTCGAGTTGCCTGGTTTTGAATCTGTTCATACTATATAGATACAAAGCATCAGGGAAAACCTGATATCGTTAAGCTCACGTATCGACTTGTGAAGGAATTCGACGCAGAAGCAGTCGTTGTGATGTCGAACAAGAAAGTGACAGGGAAAGTAGTGTTAGATATGATGAGTAGAGGCATACCAACATTCGGCGCCACCTAATGCTAGGGTGGTAGTCCTCAGAAAACATAAAGGATCGACGCTGATATATACTCTTGTTCGAACCCCTTCATACATTATTTAACATGTAGCTCTATGCATTATATATCATATCTTAGCCTGTAATGTTCATATATATATTTGTAGGTTTTGTTTTTATCAAGCCTGATATCACATCAATTCTCTGAGGTTCAATTCGATGCGGTTACGCACTCGAGTATTTTAGCGATTTATCCCCCGAAGTATTCACCGAAATCATCGGGTCATTTGGTACGATGATTTTTGGGAGAAATCTTTTCACCTAAAATCATATCACCCTTGTGGCGTACTACCAGCCCCGGGAAGCTCCCGAGAACCTTGTCCGCGGAATAGCGGATTCGAGAAGAATTTTCTGGCCAAATCTAAGTCCTAACTTTGCGGATTTGAGGCCTCTAAGGAGGGAACCTTGGTCCGTAATATTGTGGATTTGAGGCTCAGCCGGACAAAACTTTTGAGATCTTTGACAACAAAATTCTGGGCATTCAAGGCAATCTGAGTCCCTCAATTGAGGTGTATGACAGGTTTTCAACATAAATTTACACATCGACTTGTTACAGGCATGATCTAGCCCAGTTTCGACCTCGATTGGCGTTGGTAAAAGGTGCCGCTCTTCCAACGTTCAAGACTGATCTAATTTCTTGAAACTTGGGTGCGTCTTGACGACCTTACCAGAGAAAATGAATCAATGGGATCTTCCACAGATAAACTATGCGGTCGTCGACGATCTATTATGACACATACACTCATAGTATTGTACACTGTATCGAATACAACAAATCAAAGGATATCTTTACACGTACAAGATACAGAAGTATAAGTGTGTGTTAAAAGAACATGGTGGTCCTCGGAACCAAGTTTCCGAGTGTGTATGGACTTGTTCAGTTCGGGATTACACAGTATGCTCACAAATAGGGCCCATCACTTGGCCTTGGAGGTAGCTCGTCAACAACCGTGCGGATTAGATGTTCTGCTTCAGGAGAGCGAGGCCGTAGGGTGAACGCAAAAGGCAAAGGATGGCTGGTTCAGCACCATGAGTATTTAAAAATTGAACAATCAGCGAATGAAAGATATACCTGACAGTGCCGCCTTCGAATTCACAGCGCGTCTCGATCTCAATCCCATTCTCGTCTTTGCCCTTGGTGAGCTCAAAGACGGACAAGATCATGGCCATGGTGATGAACATATTCGCATTCGCAAGGTCCTTTCCAGGACAAGCTCTGGAAATTCAATGTTTAGAAGCATCTCAGAAACAAAGAGAACGCTCGAACCTTCTACCAAAGCCGAACATGAAACTTTTTGGATCGAGTTCTGGCACGTGGCCATTGCTTGACAAGAAGCGTTCAGGGCGGAATTCGGAAGGGTCAGAGTACAGTTGAGGATCATGAGTAATGTTCCTACGAGAATGATCAAAAGAACTAATAGAAACAATCGTCAAACAGGGTCACCATATATGAGGGAGTATAATAGAGTCTTTTGGGATAAGATACCCATTGTAAATGTCATCTTGTGTGACTCTATGCGGAATACCTAGAGACAAATTGGATCACGAAGAACAAAGCCGCCAGTGATCGTCATACCAATACGACCAGTTGAATGCCATCTCAACACTTCTTTCATGATTGCCTCAATATAAGGTAGACGGGGACGATCGTTAAAGTTCGGGAGGCGCTTGGTACCTACGACTGAATCAAGCTCATCGCGAGCGTGTTTCTGAACATCCGGGTGAAGGACCATGAGCAACATGAAGGTACTCAATGCAGCGACAGTCTGACCAATATAATGATTTAACGCGTCTGACTCGTTGGAGGCAATACTTACAGGGTCGGAGCCCCCGCCATAGATCGCCGTGGCAGCATACTTGATGGCATGTTCTGTAGCCTCATCGGGACTAGTACTCAGCATATCGGACGTAAATGATGATATCTCAGCCCCTACTCCCTGTATAGAGTCACTTCTCGAGCATATTAATTCTTTAGGGGAGTCAAAAACTTACCATTCGGTTCTTCACAAATCTGAGAGGTCGTTCTGTTTGTTCCAAATTATGGGAGCGGTAGATAGCTGCAGCTCGTTTGAATGGCATCCACTCAGGTAGATATTTCACTTCGAACAGGTTTATACTGAGCCATTAACAGAGAACATAGACGTACATATTGGCAAGACGTCTACAAGCCAGGCACCTGGCAATGAAGCAACATAGAAGTCTTTTGCGGCTGTCTCCACCAGATGAACGAGAGGATCTGGCTTGTCCGTTTCGATTGTATATCCATGAGAGATGCGGAGCGAAATGGCGCCTGCGGTCCTGGTAAATTGGGGTTAAGGTTGAATGGGCGACATATACAATGACATCATAAGACGAACAAACGAATCTGAGATATCAAGTTAGCAGGGTCGTCGAGGATGCGCGCCAAGAAATAACGAGTCTCAAGCTCTTGAATATGGCGAAAGTTTTCGATTGCAGATGGGGAGCCAAGATAAGATTTCAGCAATTTCCTCATTGTCCGGAAATGATCTCCATATTGAGACAATATCAATTGCTGGTCCCATCCTACCCTGGGTAGTGCTATTATTTTACCCGAACACACCTGATGGTGCTAAACAACTCACATGCCACCAGCGAAATGAAGTATTGGTCGTCCAGAGTAAATGGAAGACCTTTTATCAAGAAGGTCTATGGTTGGCTGCAAGTCGTTGAGTAATATGATTGTTTGCCCAAGAACAGTAACACTGCTAATTGAACCTGAAAGGACAAGTATATGTAGGTAGATAGGTAACGAATCAAGACAAGGGTACGTACCGTAGGTATCCTTATGCTCCAACCACGGGAGAGGATCACCACGCGACGGCAGGTCGAGCATGTTGCCGATGATTGGCCAACCATGAGGTCCTGGGGGCAAAGGGGCGCGACGAACCTTGCGAACGAACGAAACCAGAAGACTGGCCAAAATCAAACCTGCGGCCAGAGTAACAGGGCTTTGGTGTGTAACGTCCATTGGTAGTCTGAGATGGAGGAATTTGTAAGATTGATGAAGAGCTCCCTCCTTATTACAGATGCAAATGATACGAGTTTCGAGCTTCAGACACGGCATCACCACGTGAAAGCTTCTGATATCAATGTTGGGTGATGGACCGTCGTGATCCGTGATCCGCACAGTTATGTATAGCCAATAACCATATGAACGGTATCAGAACTGTCACTTGTTTGAGTTCAACGAAATCTGAGCTGGTTTTGGCCGAAAGAAACGCGCTCTAAGACTTGTCAACGCTCCTGTAGTAGATATAAAACTCATTCGTTATAAGGTTCCAAAAATGTCGCTCGGAAAGTCGGCCTGAAGCTGAGCACTGAGCGCTGGGCGCTGGAGTACTGAGTACTCTACCGAGGAAAATAGATGCCAAATAACGAGGATTATGTAATATGTCATCTTAACCGGATATGTTTCAAGAGTAACCAGTAACCCCATTTCATTTCAAGCCAACACAGGCTGCAGATCTCTATTTTCTATTTATGTACGTAGGTATTCCGCTATGTTGTGTTACTCGCGGTTGAAATGTCGGACATCATCCTCTTGATAGTGTCCGCTGCTGCTATCGTGTTCTTCCTTCTCAGGCGGAAAGTCAACTTACCCTATCCTCCCGGTCCAAAGGGCTATCCTATTATCGGAAATCTACTGGACATACCGACAAGTTTCCAATGGAAAACGTATACTGAATGGGCGAAGAAATATGGTAAATATTTTCTTATACTCCACATGAATAGGCGTTTGACTCTCTATCTATAGGGGATCTCATACACATTAAAGTATTGGGCGTGCATTTAGTCATCATAAACTCAGAAGAGATTGCGTATGAGCTGGTTGAGAAGAGATCGTCTAATTATAATGACAGGCCCGAGATTACAGTCATGACCATGTATGTCAAGGTTGACCGTCCTCACTTTGCAAAGTTTGCATATTGAAATTTTGTGTGAACAGGAACGGTTGGGAGGTGAACATGGGGCTTAAACATTATGGCAACGAATGGCGTAGGGACCGCCGTGTTCTTCACCAGAGATTCCGACGTGAAGCGGCAGCACAACTCCACCCCCTCGAGCTCGTGAAGTCCAGAGCACTTTTACAGAACATGCTTCGTGATCCGAAAGATTTTGAGGGTCACTTCAAACTGTTAGTCATCTCACTCACCAACGAGTAAAGTTATCCTTGCTGAGCTTTCCAAAAGGTACCCTTCCGCTATCGTTTTTTACCTTCTCTATGGCCATGAAGTCAAATCCATGGAAGATCCTCTCGTCAATCTGACGTTCGAGACAATATATCTTTTCTCTGGCTCCGTTTTCCCCGGAACAAACATAATCAATGTCTTCCCACCTTGTACGTTACGCAAGGACGTCTTTCGTCGAGTTCGACTGATCTTTTTCGCAGTACGGCACCTTCCCAAATGGACCCCGGTCTTGCGCGATGTACACGATCTTTGCGCCAAGAACAAGGTTATGCTTGACCGAATGCAGAGCATACCGTTCGATTCCGTCAAGCGGCATATGGTAAGTGAAGTCCTTCACATCTATTGAGCTCCTAATCCTAGATACTTAGGCTCGCGACACTGCTGTCCAATCATGGGTATCCGAACTTTTGGAAAAGAATGCCACGAAAGGTGAGGAAGTCGTTCCTGAAGCGGTGATTAAAGCCCTGGGCGCGAGTACGTTTGCTGGTAAGTCTTTGAGGTATACTAATTTCGGACATATTGCTAAAAAGCAGTGACCTCAGCTGCGATGGAAACGGCAAGTGCTTGCGGATGATCGATATTCTTGTAATTCTCACCATCCTACAGATGTTTGCGTATATGATGACATATGTAATGGCCATGATCCATTTCCCGGAAGCTCAGAAACGTGCCCAGGCTGAAATAGACGAAGTCATCGGAAACAAACGACTTCCTACTTTTGAGGATCGTGCATTTCTTCCGTATTGTGAAGGTTTATTCCGAGAACTTTTTAGATGGCATGGACCTGCACCACTTGGTACGATTTGCTGAATCCTGGTTCGTGCATGGGTTTCTTAACAATTCGACAGGGGTGCCGCACTCCACAGTCGACGATGATATCTATAATGGCTACCTCATTCCCAGAGGTACGTGTAAACCGTAGTTGTGATTTGTTTCATTTTGATGGTCAGCATGTAAGGTTCGATCATTATCATGAACCAATGGTACTTATGTTTATCCTGGTCCAACTTCTTTGATCAAACTTTGCCAGGGCAATGTGGCGAGACGAACGCGTGTACGACCGGCCGAATGATTTTCGGCCGGATCGGTTCCTCAACGCAGACGGTACTGTTAACAACACGTTCCCCCCAACCTTTGGTTTTGGCAGACGGTGTGCCTTCTTCCTTAGTCCTGACCATCTCAAGAAGCTTATCGGCTTGACTTGGCAGCGCCTGTGTTGGAAAATCCATGGCTGATGCAAGCATATGGATTGCTTTAGTCTCTATGCTCTCAGTCTTTCACATTACCAAAGCGAAAGACGAGGCAGGAAATGACGTCGAGGTTCCGGAGAATTTCGGAGATGGGATTGTCAGGTGAGTGAAGTTCTGATTGTTACATGACGATTCCCTTTACCTTTCCCAGCCAACCTTTGCCGTTTAAGTGTTCCATCACTCCACGGTTCGAATTCGAAACAGCACGACAGTTGATCCTTGATAACCCTCCGATGAAGTTGGACAGCAATCCGATGTTCTACGACTGATTTCTATTTACTTTCTTGTGCTCTGATCATGTTGCTCTGCTTCGGCGCAGCAAGGGAAAATCCCGTATAATGAATGCGTCAATGGCCCGAGACAAATATACGCCAGTTTCAAAGAATTTCCAATAATGAGACTGCAGATATGTCAAGGTTTTCCATCAAATTTTCTCGGGCTGTTTTAAGTTCAATTCTTACACATACACATATCGTCATCCTTTGCCAGATCCCATTAGGTCTTCCAGACCCTTTGTTGTGGACGCATGTCCACAATCACCACTCGCCACTTCCGTTTTCGTTCGTCTTCCATCTTGCTTCGGATTGAGTATACATGAAATTCGACCCGAATTCTCTGTGAGTTTAAATATAGGAGGATGTAATATACTTTGAGCGAGAAAGACTTTGAATGTGTTCTATTGACCACGTTGGCCAATTGATGCATATGTCGAAAGGAAACTTACACGTCCCTTCCGATTCCTATCAAACCTTGTCTGTCATCAAATCTCGTTTCGAACCTTGAAACTAGCTATAACTGTGGGGGGTTCATGGGGGTTCATGGGGTTCACAGATAGTTATAGCCCGTGCTTTGACCCAGATGAGTGAAGCAACTTAAGCCTTGAACTTGAAGGAACATATGATTTTCCTCAGGTTGTGCCAAAACCCTCGGTGGTAAGGTCCTACCTATGTTCTAAAGAATCAACGATCAAGGCATATCACTTGGTTACGGGCACGACGGTGGTAAATTTGACCTACGACATACACATCGTACACCGCGTCGTAAGTACGTAGTGGTACAGAGGTAATTTACCTTGTCACCTTATGTGACATGGGTTCACAGGGTTCACAGATAGTTATAGCCACACTTTCATACGACTTATTCAATTTTATTCAATTAAAGTAGCAGGTCCGATGGA
>JAGGAX010008535.1:0-13748 GCA_017657335.1 Termitomyces titanicus | reverse complement strand
CGCACGAAGGTGACTCGTTTCCAACGCGAACAACGATCAGAGGCGGTCCGCGTGGCAAAGGCTTGCATCGATGAGGCAATCAAGGAGGTGGAGACGCAGATGCCGCACGCGATGGAGGCGATCCAGGAGTTCAGATTAAACGAAAAGACATGTGGGAAGAAGCGACGTGGCGGGAAACGTGATTAGCGCCGGTTAGGCGCCCAATTTGGAGGCTTTTTTTTTTTTTCTTCGTCTTTCTTTCCCAGTCACCTACCTTACAAGTGGGGAGCGGGTGTCACGATACACGTGACCGCCTCGTACATACAGTAGCCTTACCGTAGATACCAGTCCCTAGTTTTGTCCATTTCGACTCTAGGTACGTCTCGGTGTATTTACGTTGCTATTTACAACAATATATATTTCGACTCTAGTGCTATTCGACGCGTCGCGTTGCGAACCGCTTGTCAAGGCCTTACAGAGACACGCGTCCTCAGTCACACTTTGTTCCGCCTGATCATTTTCCGTTGCTCTGAAATTTCCATCACCGTTCTATATTCGCGTAGCGTACGAAAGAAAGATTTACACACGCTTTCATTGCGAAAAATCCGTCTTGGCAGCAACCACACTAAATCGGGGTAAAAGGACTGCGAGAAAGCTCGCTGAATCAACCACATCTTTCTTTTCCAGAGACGAGAACCCAAGTCTTAGACGCCGGAGAACAGGAAACGATACGGACAATGATTTGATACCCTGCAGAGACATGTCAAGAAGGAGGGAGAGGTAGTTGAGCTTTGGACAATGAATGGCGAAAGGAGACAAATGGCCGAGGTTGAAGGACGGATGTTGAGATGATGATTCATGACCTTTCGGTACAGGATTGAGAACAAGGCGCTCAATGGAGGGGAGGGATAGTGATAAGGATGTTAGCACTCGACAGTCCGAGAGGTAAGAAGCCTTCTACTCACAGCCGAGTGAGATTGTATGGTAGGAAGATCGCGATCTCGGAGAACATCGGCGCTCTATTATTACGGGTGTCGCATATATCAACTAGGGTGATATTCTTGCATCTTTGAACGAATACCTTGAGTGACTCATCAAGGCTATTCTCATTACCTCCACATTTTTCGACATGCAGTGATCGAATGTTGACGGAGAAATGTTCAGCTTGGGCGAGCAGAACCATACCCCGCTGGCATTCCGAGATAGTTAACACTTCAAGCATGGGGAACGCCGGTGGTTCAAAGCACACAGGTTTAGAATGGTTTTCATGACACTCGACAAGGGCACCGCCGGTTTTGCCGGTTAATATCTCCTTGAGGGATGGGAAAGCAGAAAGGACCACGAGTACCGAAAGGTTTGTCGAGAACCGAGGGAGAGTAATAGTCGCGAGGCAAGGTAGGGTTTGCAGCGCAGCCAAAGAGACATGCAGCTCACGTACAGCATCGCTCGTAGACGTAGACCTGATTTCTAAGTTGACGAGTTGAGATATGCGAGAGATAGGTATGATAGTCGTGACAAGTTTCATTGGCGCATGTCTGCATCTGGAAAAATCGACGACCCATCTCGTGAGGCCGGGATGAAGGAAGGGAATCAGATGGTGTAGATTTTGGGACGATCCAGGGACTGTGACGAGGGCTCTGAGATTCGGGAACAGGTCAAATGCGTCGCGAGTATTGACGATGAATCAGAGCACACATTCAATCCACGGATCTTCTCTCAGAGTCAAAGAGCGAACGAAGTTAGCACACCGGAGGAATCGAGGCCAATCGACTCTAGAGGGAAGCTTATACGATGTTAGAATCTAGAAACAGATTTCTCATGTGATTTGTCACCTCGAAGGGTCCCTCAAAGGTCCACGGTGCGAGGATCCTCATGAGACGCTTTAGATCCTTGTTCGTCTCCAAAATGTGCCACATCATAGGCTCCCCAATAGATGCCCAAAACTTGCATACCTGCGCGCTTTTCCCAATAGATTCGTTGTCTGAAAACTGAAAGATGGTGGAGAGAACTTCTGCAATAGCCAGCGCATGCCGGGATATTTGCGCATTCTATAAGTCGTAAATGGCAGTCAATGTTTAATGTCTGTTCGTCATAGCAGCTCAGGAAGTAAGACATACACCCATAATGACGAGTCTATGGAGTAAAAAAAATGAGGCAGACACCTATATTCGGCGACAAGTGAAGTCGTTCAAGGATGGCGGAGACCGGACTCGGAACTCGGAGATATAAAGACCGCGCACGTGCCCAATATTTCATCGACTTTTCTAGCCCTTTCTTTGACAATGGACAACTGCAAAGGACTCGTACAAGCCTGTTGAATTTATTCCCTCACATCAAGTTAAGGCGCTACTGCAGGCTCTAATGATCCTTATGGCTCGTCTACGATGCTCATGATGAATGGACAATCGAATTGAACATCGGTCGAACCAACACCATTCGTTTTCTGAAAACGCAAACCTCTGCTATATATTATCATACCCTGGACTACCCTGTCCGTCACCAATCTATGTCCACCCAGGGCTGACTGATCTCATCCTGGTAGATTGCGATATTCTGTAACTTTTTCTCATCGTCATTTTCAGGATCCACATCGACGGCAATTTACATTGAATCACTTAGTAGCCTGATTTCCCTCCTACGTCTACTTAAACCAATTCTGCATTATGACTTACCATGAATACACCGTCTGCTGTTTACTTGTCTCGATTCGCAACCGTCGTCACCTTCAAGCCTCTCCAGCCTCATTATCATCGTCTCTACCTCACTTATCACTACAGTCTGGCATCTGATAGAGCTATAGGAGTTTGTATGCGAAGTTGAAACGACGGCACTGGTGAGGACGGAACCACAGAGGAGGATGGAGCTACTGACAGATCTCTAGGACCCTTCTTGGCATCATGACTTCAGTTTGAGTTCAGGCGACTCCGAAAACGCCGGCCGCAGCTCTATCCGGAGTCAGTCGCAACACTACCCCCATCTATATTGTCTCCACTACTGATCCTTCGCGGGATAATTCCAGAGACAATGGGCGGAACACGCATCCGAACTCTGATGAATTCAAGGAGCATTTGCGGCCGTTTATGACGTCTATCGCTGTTGTTTGGTCAGTCTTCTGTTACCCATCCTTGTACAGGCTAATTCCCCAATACTTAGTCAGTCCTCTCTTTCCTGGCTGATTCAGGTGTCCAGTTTCATATGCAAATCACTAATTGGCTCCTCCATGAAAGGACTCCTAATACTCCTCACGTAAACCAGATTGTGAGGGTGTGGACATCAATCGTATGTAAGACTCAGCGTTGGAAGATACATTTTCATCTTATGACCGTACGCTCACATTCATAGGCTCATAAAGGGTGTAGATGGAGATGTCGCCGGAATTCGAAGGAGCAGGATCAGGCGCCTCAGTCCCTTCCCTCCTCAGGGGTTGAAATCACGTCACGTCGGGCTGTCTAATGGGATCTTGTATCTTCATCTCATTGTTTCTTTCTTATTGAGACTTTGTTCAGACTTTGTTCAGGCCATACTTGGTTACCTGGTCATGCTTGGTTACCAGGCCATGGCTTGGTTACTAGGTCATGCTCGCTTGGTTACCAGGCCATTGTACATGGTCTCCGCTTAACATTTCCTCCCCTTGTATTTACTATTGTCTTCACGTGACAGGTCGAGGTGACATATAAATGCTTGTTCTGTATTGCATTATCGTTCATACAGACACGCATTCTCATTGATTCCCCACCTTTTCCCACTCCCATCACTCTCTTCCTCGGGTTCTACTATGCCTCACACCACTTCTTATCTTTCTGATGAGAACACACTCATTGGTTCCGAAATCGAACTCGAGATCGCTAAGCAGACGGCAAAAAAGTACGACGCAGTTGACGAGGACGTGTTTCGAGAACATGTTGACAATCTTGCGAGGGAGTACTTCGAGCATTCTGAATATGATGAATGGACTCCCGATGAGAAGATTCCCGTGCGGAAGGTCAAAGGAAGCAAAGTCGCTGATGCTGATATTGACCTCTGGCGAATGAGGAAGACGGAACACCACCCACGTTTGACCACGACGCCAAAAAAACGGACTCGCGCTAGGAGTTTTAGGGATAAGCGCATTGAACTTTTGTCGCATCAATCACACTCGGACTCCGAATATAACGCCGACAGTGAATCTGACGATTCTCCCTTGAGGAAGCCTTTGACATCCGGGGACGAGGAGCATCTTTGTTCCGATGGTTCAATCGATCAAGGTCGACCCCTTCCAAAGGAGCGTCAGAGGTTCTGACGATTTCCTTCCACTCATGAGCAATGATGTACTACAATGGAAACGTAGAACTAAAAGATATCGCTAGGCATCTTCAAACTTCCAACCCTCCATGATCTCTCCACTCACGTTATTTCACCCACTTAGTATACTTCAAATATAGTCTGTCCCCAATCTCTCCACAATACTATAATCTTCACGTCATTGTCAGTCCTCCTGGCGCGAGTTTTTACATGATCACGTATTAGACCATGTATTGTACCATCAAGGCTCAGCCGCAGTATCAGAGGCTGTATATTATGTGGACGCCGACCGGTCACCAAGTTCAGGCTCCTCAATTTTTGTGACAACCTTTCTCTCTAACCTGTGCCTTTTTCCTGACGAGAGTAGACAAGCTTGATTACAGCGATCGAAATCATGATAGCGGAAGCAAAGTGATCGTGGCTACCTCGAAACGTGGTGGTGGCAAGAGTGTTCGTTAGTGAAAGGATAATCAATATGGGTACCCATGTTCGGTACCACTTGGTCCAAACAACCTACAGCAGCATTTAACGTGTTTCGGTCGTAAGGAGTCGAAGGAACATCCTTCACCAAACGTCGCAAATCAAGCCATACAAAAAGTTCGGGGAATAGAATCAGGCCACACCCAGAGATTTAATAACGACCAAATGCCACAAGTTCGCCCTCGTGGGTCTCCCCAGTTTCAATCGCCGACTATCTACATCCACCGATCAGAGCCTTAAGACTTTCAATCAATCAACGGGGCCGGACACCAGCCTGAGATATGAGTGTATAGGCAAGGGACTGGGTTTAGAAGCATTCGCTATAGTCGACCACAAAAGGATGACCAGGGATGACAAAACCGTGGTTCTTCAGCCCAGCTGAGTCCATGTTGCATGGGATGCTCACGCACGACTTCCGGGCTACAGCCACGTCGCAAAGCATGTGCACCACTTCGACAGGTACATTTTAAAGAGGACTTCACTGAAGGATCGACCTTCCCCTCACAATTGGCCCTTTCCAAACCACTCACCACTACCATCCAAGGGTCGATATCTCACCTCAAGCGCCTGGTTACCACTGCTTGGGTCGTTCAAAGATATTTGCTGATTGCCTACTGGAACAGAGTTGTAATATGTAAATATCCTAGCTTGCTTACACATGTATTCTAAGTACTAACACTACGGGGTTGCATGCCTTACTACAGCGCATTAGCTGTAGCCTGGAGAATCAAGAGGCTCGAGTGTAGATTACTGGCGACGAGTGCTGTACCCACATCCCCCAGTGTTTTAGGCATCGACGAACTAATTGGTATGCCGGCCTCGGTAATTACCTCCCGCAACTCAGCCGCATGCTTCTCTACCGCCATTCTTGATCTACCAGTGACTACAATCATATTCCTGGCGGACTTCTCTTGTGATATCTTTGTGGTTGACTCAATCACAGCATGCAGAGGTGTGGAGGTCTCAAGCGTCATAAAAGAGATGCGGGAGAGAGCAGCGGCGGTCTCGACATCGCGTGAAAGAGAGGCAGAGGTGTAATGGTCCCAGACGACATTATCAGCTATGTTGGAAACCAGTCGTGTTTGAGTGTCGTGTTGAGCATAGACAGTGTCCCCAGCAGTAAGGGTCTGCGATGCGTTCTCGATGCGTCACCGCTTTTTAGACATATAGTTATGCATGCTCACCTGAAGAACCATTGGACTGGGCAAGGATGTATCTATATGTTGCTTCCTATCAATATCGGTTGTATCTTCTCGAGATGGATATTCAGTCTTAATGATCCTTACGACGGTGGCTTGGACCGAAGGATTGCGAGCCAGTTCTACGAGGAACGACAGTGCCAAGCGATCATCTGGGCCACCGATGAAAGGCAAGAAGAGGTACTGAGTGTTAGATCCATGGTATGGTGTCGAGATACCGCAATCGACAAATAGAGCCACGTTACTCAAAGAAGTTGAGAAAACGTTGCGAATGAACTCGGAATATACAACGGAGCTCGTGTGGTCCCGACTGCTGGTATGAGGATGTCTGTGGAAGATGCCGTCGAAGGGGTTGAGAGCACGAGTACTAGAGTCATCGTCGGCCTTGGTCGACGCTCTGGACCATGGTACAATAATCATCTGGGAATCGGTATCGACAGCATGTTTGGAAATTGTAGCAGGGAATTCATCCTGGCTGACGACGAAGAGTGCGGCAGATATTGAAAGATTATTAAGGCGTCCGAAAGTACGGAATACGGAGATAATGGGATCAGTGTAGGGCAACGACTCTGCTGCCTCTGACTTCAAAATGTCGGAACCACGGTTGGTCAATTCAATGAGGCGGAGAGCGTTGATGGAAACGTCGAGGGAGCTACTGGTCACGGAGGTTTTTTCAAATGATTTCTCTGACACATCAGATGAGGAAGTCTGAACCGCAAGCAGGAGAGCTCCGCTGGGATGAAGGAGGTGGGTAACTGTCATAGCCGCCGGTAGCTGCTCAACACTGTCCAGTATTATTGAGAACCGCCGCATCGTTTCATCCCGGCGAGTTATGGTACCGCCTTCTGCTGAATGGTCTGGTTTAGGTTTGTCACGGTTCCTGTACTTTTCAGGATAGAAAAGCAGGGTAAGAGGAGTTGTGATGAAGGTTACAATGACCGCGTGCACGACAAACATAGAAAAGCTCCGAGTATCCAATATATTAGCCTGCAAACCGATGTTGAGGACGATCAGTTCTACGAGGCTATTCACACAAGTTAGTGATTTATTATAACTGCAACAGTATAAAGCGCACCCTTTGCAACTCATCAAAGAGCCAACAGCTCCTGACTCACGCCAGTTAAACCCAGTAGCCATCGCAGCTCCAAAGCAGGGAAGGAATTTGGCAAAGAATGCGACGACGCAAATGAGGAAAGTGTAACCCCAGGTTTTCCCAGTATTCATTAGGCCGAGATTAGTTCTCAATCCGGACAAGGTGAAGTACTATGGAGTTATCAAACTTTTAGAAATGAAACCATCCTCAAGTTTACGATATACATACCAAGGGAATGAAGATAATAGACACAAAGTCTTCGAGTCTCTCAACCAGTGAGATTGCATATCCATTGTCATCAGGGATGACGAGACCAGCTACGAAGCCGCCTATATTTGACCTCGGATGAATATGATGGTCAGACACTTGGTGAGTTCTCACCAAAAATAGGGTGAACACCGATGATATCTGTGAAGAAGGCAGATGAGAGCACAAGTAAGAGTGTCAAAGTCATCATCCCCGTTGTCGGCGTGCCTCGTTCCAGACTTCCAGTCCATCTGGCGAGCCAGCGATATGACCAGCGAACTGGGAAAAAAAGGAAGATGATGTACCCTACTGATGCGAGGAGAACATAGAGAGCCGTTAAACCATTGGCAGCGTTGACAAGTGCGACTGTCAAAGCTAAAAGAATCCAGCCAACGACATCGTTGCCAACGCCCGCAGCCAGTGTGACACTGCCCACTGTGGTTTCCAAAAGTTTCAGCTCCGTCAGAATACGACAAAGAACGGGGAACGCTGTAATTCCGATAGCAACCGCTGTGAACAAGAGAAAGAATCCATGGTTGACATTAGGATTGATGAACTCCCTGTAAATAACTACACCAAGTGCTGCACCTAGGCCAAGAGGAACCACAAGACCGGCAACAGAGATCGAAGACGCCGCGATGAAATGACGCTTGACAGCCTTGCTGTCAATTTCGAGGCCGACTAGGAATAAGAAGATGACTAGGCCAATAGTGCTGGTGAGCGTCAAGCCAGGGACACCTGCGTCCGGGAAAATGCGATCATTAAAATGAGGGATTCGTCCCATGACCGATGGGCCCAAGAATATGCCGGCGATGACTTCGGAGATGACACGAGGCTGACGTATACGACCAAAAAGCAGGGCCAACGCCTGGGTCATTGCGAGAATGATCACTGCAAAGCTCGTCAATGATACTTATATGAAAGAGTGAAGGAGAAAGTCACCAAGTTGAACCACCCATAGACGAAAGGGATCCGAAGAATTATAGGTAACTGGATTATCGCCTGAAATTACGCCTCCCTAGATGAAATTGAGAATTGGAAATTGAGGGAAGAGGAGACAGCGCACCTGCTCAGCAGCCTGCCTCGCAACAAGCCCACGAGAAAGATGGAGGACAAGTTCCGAGAATTCTCCCATGGTGGTGAACTCTTGCAAGGGACAGAATGCGCCCTTGATATTTATTACCTTGGTCAGACTTTATGAAGGCCGCTTGGATAAGAGGAAATGAGCCGGGAATCTGTGATAAGAGTATCCATGATCCGTATGGTGTAGTCAAAATCCCTTGTTTGGAGAAGGTTCGGCAGTTTGGAGGACTTTTGCGACAGATTTAGAGTCTGCTCTCACGTTACTAGAATATCTTTGAGATAATTCATATCGAACGTTCGAACCAGCGAGCAGCTGGGGCTTGCACCAAAGCTTGCCAACAATAGCTTAGGCGTTCGTCACCATTGTCACTCCTGAACATTCGTAATGGCGGCTAATTCAGTGGAGACGTACTCCGTTGGTGCCTGGAAGTTCGAGAAAGACTAAATTTGTTTTGATGCGCTCACACGTCAGTATCTTTGCTCCACGCCAATCTGCTGCGCAATCTGAGATTGTTATCAACACGATGATTGATTGGATCGGCGGAGCGCTCCGCTCTACCGGACTTGAGCAAAGGAATCAGTAATCTTGAGTGTTTCTGTCACAATTTTGACAACGTGGACAGCGGAAGAATATTCTGAAAGAGAGCTCGTCGAATTCGGCTTCTGCGAGCTCGGGAAACCGCGTGACACATATTCTGTAAGGTGAGTATGCATTTCATTCAAATGTGAATGTACATACATAAAACGGTCATTTAAAAAAGCGTATCAAGTCTCGAATCTAACCAAGAAACTTTTTCCCTTCACGACTAGGACGACAAGCAACCGTGACTTTAAGTTATAGCGCGAAAATGATGGCGGATGGAAAGATAGGGTGTGTTCGAAGACGAGGTTATCTATCCGTATGAATAGAATATCAGATGTTAGAGGGCAGAATCACTCACTCGGCGGTAAGTATCGTTGAAGATGGCCTACCGATGTGAAGTCAATAGCCTACTCCGGCACGGGTGCGGGTGCGGGTGCGGTTCAGAGGATAGTGGGGGGTGCAGATCGACTATGGTAGTGGAGGAGGGAAATATTGCCAGCATAATGTTTATAACCAATAGATCTCACCAATCAGCGCAAGCAACATTGGCGTCACAAAATGTGCATATAATGGGGTTCATGATAATCATGGAATGGTAGTACGTGTGAATGCTACCTGTGGTAGAAGAACATGATCAAACAGAAAGAAGAGGGAGATAATTACGGGTAACGGCAATAGATCGGAGCGCTGAATTCTAGAAGCAAAACATTGACAAGATTCAAAAAGGGTACTAGTATCACTTGCTATCCCGTCACGCGTCGGCGTGATCTTGCCCTTTCTCATGCCTTTCTTGCGAGTCTCGCTCAAGGACTCCCCATGGATCGCAATCTCACTCCAGATGGAAATACATATCTATTTCAACACACACCACAAGTTAGGAAATCCAAGCCTTCCTGACTCGAGTTTCCAAATCGGTGATAAAGAAAACAAAATGAAACCAAGGAGGGCCGGTTTGATGGTTTGAAGAAAAAAACCTTGGTAGTATTGAGCAATAGGAAAGAAACAAAAGACAAAGCTGAAGTATAATTGATGAGAGGGAGATTCGAACTCCCGCCCCCGAAGAGACCAGATGATAATGCGGTGAGCACCTTAGTCTGGCGCCTTAGACCGCTCGGCCATCTCACCATGGCGAGGATGCGATGACGGGTACACATTACGTGGGGCGTGCGTGAATGCAACAATGGGAAGATGGTCTGGGGAAGGTCAAGGCAGTCAATGCTGGGACAAATGGATTTTTGGTCTTGTGGGGTCGGAGGTCATGGTTGGACGACCGTCGACGATGGAGAGAGTGTAGAATAGACTTCGAGCGTGATGACCTACAATCCGCTTACGAGAGGAAAAATTAATCACCAAGCCTTCATGATGAGAGGGAGATTCGAACTCCCGCCCCCGAAGAGACCAGATGGTGATAACGCAGGGAACACCTTAGTCTGGCGCCTTAGACCGCTCGGCCATCTCACCATGTTATTGTCGGCGGGGGCCGTGAGACAGAGGACGAAACAGACCAGAAATGATTGCGAAGTGATGATATTATTGAGTTGTCTGTAGACTGCCGGTGGTCACCATAGTTACTACCTTCGGACTTCCAAAGCATGTTTTGTGCTTCGTGTTCGAGGGAGGAAGACGGTGTTCACAGATCCAACCACAACACTGGCGTGAGGACGCGGATTGGATGGAAAAGGATAATCAATTATAACCCCTCGGGTCAGCCCTGGGCCTGGATGGAAGGAACTGGGATCGTAGGTGTCAAATTGACCTTGTGTTGAGTGATTGTGAGTTAAACGTTAAACGTTAAAGATAAAAAATTGATCGGGCCAGCCGTTAATGATGAGAGGGAGATTCGAACTCCCGCCCCCGAAGAGACCAGATGATAATGCTGTGAGCACCTTAGTCTGGCGCCTTAGACCGCTCGGCCATCTCACCATATGCTGTAGGGAATAAGAGAATCACTGAGGGTACAGAGGAGGTTGTAGACGGCGAGCGCGTTGGGGTACGGGCAATCGGTGCGGTGGAAGCGAGGGGGCTGTCAAATTGCGTGGTACAAAGCTAAGTTTACTGTTTTATTTATGACATCCGGTAATTGCCGGAGGCAAAGAAGAGGCCAAAGCAAAGAAACCGAGCCTTGAACGCCACGACCACCGCGGGCAGCCTGTGTGCCGGATCAAAGAAGGCGCAAGTAACGTTAAGCATGCATAGGCCAACGTTTGGTTTGCTTTGTCGTCGATGTGACAGCGACTGGTGTAATTTTTCGAATTTTTCGTGCTCTTCGCCCTCATGGCATCGGATTTCACCCTCGTCGACCCCAAAGGATGGGAATACGATCTTCATTCGGTGCGTTACACCCCTTCTCTGGTTGCTTTTCATGAACTCTACAAAGGTATACTCTGCGTACATTGGGTATTTCCAGCTACACAACATCCCATGGTACCCCTCTCCGCTTGACCTCTTTTGTTGGTTTACACCTCCGCACGCAGGTACGACCGATCCTGGGGACACCTCTTCTCGTCCTTTGAAGAATTCCTCACCTTCTCCTGGCCAACGATCACCATAACCGACGTATGGACAAGCAAACCGCACATCGTAACGCGCCTTACCTCAATCGGTGCGTTTCTCAAAATGATCAAAACCCGATTCGGGGAAACGCTCCCGCAGGCGCCGAACATTCGACACATCACGCCATTCGAGACGTCTGGGCGTCATCTTAGGCATATTTCGGATTATGGGTCGTATAAGAGGTTGTATGCTACGTTGCCGGCTGTTGTGCTTTCGGCACTCAAGACGCGCGTCAAGGCGGGGGAAGCCAAGGCGATTAGGGAGCTGTGGGAGGGGAGAGATCGGACGTTTCTTGCGGTGGACTTTGAGTGGAGCGAGAGGAACGAGAGTAGTTGCTTGGAGTGGGGTTATGCGGCTGTTCGCTGTGGCCATTTGGATGCGTGCGTGATTTGGTTTGTGGCCTTACTTTTTGCTAAGATGGGTTTAGGCTGGGCCATTGGCCGCCTGATCCTTCGACGAATTATAGGTTAGTTTTCCTTAAAATGTATGTTCATGTAATTGACGTTATCAGAGCCGGACACGTCATTGTCAGCGAATATGTCGATAAAGTCATCAACAAGCATGTTCCAACGCATCCTTGGCACGTACGTCCTGTCCCGTCTTTCTTATGCTAGTCTCGATCTAACACGCAGATATAGTACGCGGTACGCCTCCCACTGCACACAAATCTCCACGTAATAACACACACTCCAGTTCGGCGAAAGCCAAGTCGTCTCTAAAACACGCCTCCCCGAGATCATCCAAGCAATAATCAGGTTTCGCCGTTCGTCTCCCTTCATAAACCCATCTAACACCGCACAAAAACAGCAGCCTTGCATCCCCCGACTCGGAAACAACCCCAAACACACTCGTACTCGTCGCACACGGTATCTCAGGCGACCTAGCGCATCTCGACGATATGAAAATCAGTACGTCCCCTGTCCCCCCTGGGCTTTCTTCTTCCCTCCGCTAACACACCCCGCAGAGCTCCCACACAACATGTTAACACTCGACACAGCCATCTTCGAACGAACTCTCCACTCCACAGGCGCACGCGGACCCATGCTCGACCCACGCACAAACGCCCCGCGCGTCCCAGGGTCCACACTCTCTCTTGAAAATCTCTTGAAATCATTCATCACGAATAACAATAACAACAACAACAACGCGAGTCAGAGTCAGAGTCAGAGTCAGATCCCGACGATGCATAACGCAGGTAACGACGCGTACATGGCTTTGTTCGCACTCCAGATGTTACTTGATCCTACACATACAAAGTTCCCTGTCCCTGTGCCCGTGCCCGTGCCTGTGTCGAGGGGTACGTCCACACCGCGGGGAGCAGGAGGGAGACCGAGCCCGCCTCGTGCGTCCCCGCCGGCGCTTGGTACACTCAGACGACCCCTGTCTTTGGTGGGGGGCACGTATGATTTGGCGGAAGAGTTTGGTGCGATGAGGGTTGACAAGGCGGATGCTGGTGTTAGTATTGGAATGAGCGTGGGGAGTAGAGGGAGACGTGTACCTGGGAGGGGGGTTAGTCTTGTTGCGGGTGGACGGTGATCAACTCCGGACTTGGGACTTGGACGAATGGACTTTTATGGATGATGTTATGTATGTTTTGTCTTTGATATCTCTACATGCGCAGCGCGGCTGTCAATTTACGACTTCTTAATGTGTTAGGCTTATGGTGTAAGCTGGTTACGTGTTAATGTACCAGTCAAACCATCACTAGAAAAGGCATGTTCAGAGGATTCTGATGAGTCTTGAATTGCAAGGTAGTCACACACCATGCATGAAAGGACAGGGTATTGTGTTGAGTGATACTGAATGCATGTTTTTGAGATCAGAAATCATTTGAAGGACAAGGAAGCAAAATACATACTCCCCACCAGTGCACAGGGTTATCGACTTTGTGCTCCAATGGAGCCTTGTTGTGATCTTTGAACTCCTGTCATGGATCAATGGCTTATTGTTGAAAACGTCTTGTACTTGTATCCTAAGTACATAATATCACTATATTTGTGGGTAGGGATAAAGTGAGCTCGCTTTCTGCAGAGGTCCACCACAACCATGATAGTGTCATACCCATGGGTGTCTGGGAGTTCCACAAGGACATCAACACCATGAGGTCATCAAGGAAGCCATCAAAAAACAAGAGACAACCCCAAAAGGGCAAATCTTTGGAGATAATCAAACTCTGGAGATTGCCTTGATGCCAACACTGGAGATAAGATTAGCAGCTGATGGGATCTGAATGGGCAGTCCCCTGACATCA
>JAGGAX010008534.1:0-13797 GCA_017657335.1 Termitomyces titanicus | reverse complement strand
GAGTGTAACGGTGTTACTGGTAATGGAGCACTATTCTGGAAAATGGAGGTGTGAGGAATATGGGATGGAATGAGCGTTGGCACGCTCACCTGTTCAAAGACAGTGGAGGATGGATGGAGAGGCGTGAGGCGCCTCTTGAATGGAAAAATATTTTGACTCTTCGGCCCTACTGTCCTCGACCCACATCTGCCAGACGTAGGCGATGGGCCGAGGACGACCTCGAGACTGGAATGGATGCGGCAGGGAGGGTTGTGATCAGGGTGACCAACGCGTGACACGCAGAGGCCTCCAAAAACGCTCCTTACCCCCGGAACCCGCATTTACGACGACCTTTACTGTTTGACTTGTAGCGGTGTGATGATTGGTAGGATGGGAGAGCTCAGCTGAGATAGGGATGGGATAATTTAGCGCGAACGCGGCCGCCGAATCTCGGCGGCCCAAACTTGTTTATTGAGGTGAGGTTTGAGCCCAAGGCTATTAGCGAGGTGATTTGGTGCAAGGAAGGGGATGGTGGAGGTGAGAAGATGTTAGCGAGGAGCTGAAGGGATTAAAAAAGAAGAGTGGAGATCTTTGGTTACGGGCGTTTCTTCAAAGCGGCCAGTTGCAGAGCTACTCTGACGCATGGGTTTTCTCGCACGTATGTGGTCCATGCGGAAGATGACCATTGCCCCAGAGCCTTGATGATGTCCTCGGAAATGCCAAGCCCCGCGTAATATGTTGCTCCCCCCGCTCTGGCTGAGTGACCTCCGAAGAATCTGTCGACGAATGAGAAGAGTTTCGATTCGAACCAAGCTCTCGATGGTAGCGAGCCGTCCTGACGAATGAAGAGAGCCCGTCTGACGCCGTGGAGTTTGTCGCGCTTTTGTGCGTATTTGCGTAGAAGTGCAACGGGGTCTGCAATCTCCTGGTGTGTGAAGAGGATATCCGTGGCTGTGGAAGAAAGGGTCGGCCTTGTGGTATGGTAAATGGTATCCAGCGTACCCGTGAGAGAAGTGCAACGATGAATGCTTGATCACCTTTCTCCAGTCGGGTGCTCCCTTAGAAGTCCTCTGGATCAGTTCGCCTGACCGATGACACGGGTAGAAACAGCATGACATGATCGTCGCAAACAAGAGATCGTCGTAGTTACCTGAATTGTTCGCTGTTTTCAGGAAGTCGGCGAGGTGATGTGGGCGTAGTGGTAGTTTTCTTCTTATGGGGCCGGCACGGATCTTCTTTGAGCCTCGGATTGTGGCTTGTACCAGCGGGTGTGCACGATTGTTGTCAAAGTCGGGATAGATGTCCCGAATGAAATGTCTGATGCCGGTAAGGTATTTTGGACCTGAGGCTATGAAGCGTGAGGTGTAAGCAATGTAACGAGCTAGTGTTTGTGGGGTAGGGTCTAAAGGAAGGTTGTGGATGATGCAGAAATTTAAATAATCGCGAGCGCCAGTTGCGTATCCTTTAGCGGTGGACTTCTCAATGGCTTGTACTTGAATATGTGAGGTAAGTGGGTCGAGCTCACTCAACTTCATAGGTGGGCAAGCCTTCGCCTTGCGAGACGACGGCCCGCCCAGAGCGCTCAAAAGCACTCTCTCCATTGCACCGGCAAAAGCTCCTGAGGGGGTTTGAACAGGCTGACGCGGTCGGCAGGAAATTTTCGGTGATATTCCTCCATGAGGAGGCGGGAGAGTAGATCCGCCTTGATGTTGTCTTTACCTGCGGTATGACACACCTTCAAATCTATCCTGGTCTGCAGGATGATTCCTGCAATGGCGCGCACCACTGAGTTGTGTAGCGACTCGGACGCTCCTAGCAAGTTTAAGACAGCCACTGAGTCCAAGCTATCCGAAAAAATGAGGAGGCGACGTGGCGGATGGGGAAAGGATGCGATGTGATGGATTGCCGATAGAATGGCTAGTAGCTCAAGGAAGAAGATGTCTATCTTCGTTGTGTTGGTCGGAGCAAGAGGATAAACCCATCCATTTCCTGCGTAGACGAAGGCCATGCCAAGTTTGAGACTGGCGTCGGTCCAGATGACCATGTCGGCTGCCTCAATATTCCATCTAGTCGAGTCCAGTAAGAGGACGCCTGGGGCTTTCGGAATGATTTCGCACAACCATTCCATGTCCGTAATGACCTCACGGTTCAAGAAAATGCCAGCATGCATGGTGTCTTTACCTGACACCTTGCGGTACATTTCGGTCAGTGCAGGTCATCCCCAAGGCATGACATTGAGTAACCAATTCAGATGGCCCGCTAACCGTTGCCAGATACGCAGGGTGGGTCGACGAGATGGGGTGTCGATGAAGGACCATATTTTGCAATGATGTCCACTTTTGAATCGGCTGTGAGCGAGATGGACCCGTTGTTGATGTCAACCCAGAATCCAATGATTTTTAGAGTTTTTCCGTGCTCTTGCTTCTTTTCCTCCCAAGGACAACCGATTGCGTCCCACAGGATGAGGAGCTGTGCTTGCTGCCTTGGCCTTAGAACACCTTTGTAGGAAATCAGATTTGAAGCCTTGTCCCATGAGTAAAAGTCGTCCATAAAGACGTGTAGGTCATGGATATCTAGCTTCTTGATGCCCAACCAACACATCAGAGAGGATACAGCACACCAGCAGCGAGGAGAAGCGCGGTTCCCAAAAACCAGACGATGCACTATGTACCAGATTCCGTCCACCTCTACGGCTTGGCAAAGCTGCCATAAAGGATGAGCCGGCAAGTTTAAAAAAGCGCTGGCTACGTCCGATTTCCAACAGATCAGAGATTCATCTAGAAAGCTCCGTTTCGCGTTAAGCAAAGCCTGCCCGAAGGTGCGCATGTCGTCGTAGGTGACCTTCGCCTCGCATTTTGGAATGCTGTCGTTTAAGCCCGAAGCGGGGTGGTTGGTGACGATCCTCGCTTTGTTTTTCTGCCAGACCACGAACAGTGGGGATAATTTCATTCCCGGGAGGAAATCTTTGATGTGGGGAGCTTCGGACCATCTGTTCGCTTCTACTTCCTTATCTCGAAAAGCCCTGATGGCATCGAGGTCCTTTTCGGAAGATGCATAGTTGTAAATGACGTCCGAGTCATCGTCATCCAACCAGTCGCCTCCGCTGAATGGCCAGAAACCCTCGCGAAGGCCCCTCATGACTGACTTAACGAACGGCTGGTTTGGGTGGTCCCACAGCATGGATTCGAACTTATTGACATTGAAGGGCGTCTCAACTCGAATATTATTCTTCAAAGCATCAAGAGTAGCTTGCATGACAGGATTGTTCAGTAAGTGTTCTGGTGGTGATGGCAAGGGAGGTGCGGTCTCGGTGTCCAGCGCCGATGGAGAGATTGGGGTGGCCGAGTTTCCCTCGTTCCAAATAAAACCCCGGCGATAACGAGGATTGTGGTGATCTATGTAGGACGATTTTCGTTTTTCTCCAGTCAAAACCAGGGGTTGCGGACCCAGTTTCCGTACTTCCTCTGCCCTAAGCACTACCTCCCGCCATTGCTTTGAATTGCTGTCGTCGCAGCTTGAGCTTGTTGAAGCATTCTTCGGCATCTCGAGCTCTATGCCCACCGCTGCACTCGCTGCAGACAGTATGCCTCCTACTGTTCGGGCAATGGTCCGGGAAGCAGTAGCCCATATTCCAATTCTGGCATATGATCGACGGGCGCTTCCTTGGGCTGAGTGAAGGTGGCGCGCTCCTCTTCGTCCCCACCGAAGATGATGAAACGGCCAGAAGCTGTGCCAGGAAAGGAACGTGGAGGTGTTTGTTAGCGTCCAGCATAAACGGGTTCCGAGCGTACCGATCCCGGGTATCGGCATCGAAGCGAATCGCAATTGCAGCCCCGTTAGGTATTTTTCGACAGAAGTCCAGTATTGTGTTGCGGTACGTAGCCAATTCGGCCTCGCGGTGACGGTAGAATAGGAGGACCGCCGAAGACCAAGCATCAAACACGCGAATCCAGTCGGACTCGGTCCTGACCGGTTTCTTAGCTGTAGCTGTATCTTTTTTGACCAGAGAGAAGCCAGACATAAAGTCTTTCGCTTCATCATTTTGATCATAACCTTTGTCCATCGAAGCGTACAGCTTGTCAAAATCGACATACTGATCGAGTATAACGAGTTTCCACATGGCTCGAGAGATTGGATCTTTCGCTCGGCGTTTCTGCCCCAGGTTGATGAAGGCATCGATGACCTTGTCTCCTGAGTACCCTTGACGAAGAGCCCATGTTTTGGCAATATACGGATCCGAGTCCACTTCTTCCTGAACCTCGGCCAGGTGGGGCGCGAGTGCAAGGACACTTTCAGGAATATCGTTTGCGGTGTGCGAGGATTTGTGTTGCCCCAAAAGAATCTTAGCCAGCTCCAACGCGTCAGAGTTATGCCGATCCAGAGAGGTAGGTTCCGGAAATAACTGGTCGAACTTGGCTCGCAGCACAGCCCAACCGGCATCCTCAACGGCTTTCCTGTGAGATGCTGGATCAACCCGACACGCAGAGGCCTCCGAAAACGCTCCTTACCCCCGGAACCCGCGTTTACGACGAGAATACTTACTTTGCGTTCAGTTCACTCTTAATAGTGGAGTCATCGGTCCCGAGTATATCCTCACAATGATTCCATTCTCCCTCTCGTTAGCATCGAATTAATCCGTCGATGACACCTGCTCAACCTGAGGTGACATGTTGTGCACATGACTTCCCCCTGCTCCAGGGATCTTGTGTAAGTTTTTTCTGGGCTCTGAACACTTTGCCAGAATAAATTTTTCAATTCTCGTGTTGATATCACACAGAAAACTTGATTCCATGGACTTCAATAACAATTTACTTGATACAAGTTGTTTACAATCGCCGAGTTGGTTTCACCAGCCCACAAAGACCGATGAAACGGCTGTCAAGTGTATTGGAAGTGCGCTAAGTGCTTTCCACATTTTGGTTATTGCGCCTCAGCAGCAACAATCTTGAGCGCATTATCGAAATCGGCAATGATATCTCCAATTGCCTCGATACCAACCGACACCTAGTACCACACCGCGCATCAGCCCAAAGCACCCTTATAGGACGGAGAATACCCCACTCACCCTAATAAGATCAGGCGTAACCCCAGACACCGTCTGCTCCTCCTCCGAAAGCTGCGAATGCGTCGTCGTTGCTGGATGAATAACCAATGTCTTTGCATCCCCCACATTTGCCAAATTACTCGCCAACTTCAAGCTATCCACCAACCTTCTCGCCTCCTCCGCGTTACCTTTATACCCAAATGACAGCACGCCACCGAACGCTCCGGGCCTCAGCGTCTTCACCGCGAGCTCATAGCTCTCATGGCCCGGTAGTCCGAGGTAGGAAACCCACGCAATCTGGGGATGTCGCTCAAGGTACCTCGCGAGCGCCAGCGCGTTCTCCGAGTGTCGTTGGGCACGGAGGGAGAGCGTCTCCAGGCCCTGAAGGAGGAGGAACGATCCGAATGGATTGATCGCTGGCCCAAGGTCCCTCATAAGCTCAACGCGCAGCTTCACACCGTACGCAAGCTTGCCGAATGTCTCAGTGAACACGAGACCGTGGTAGCCCTCTGCTGGTTGGGTGAACCCAGGGAACTTACCCGAGGCGGCCCAGTCGAATTTTCCACTGTCGATGACGACGCCAGCAATGGTAGTGCCGTGCCCACCAATCCATTTCGTTGCGCTGTGCACTGTATTGAAGGGGAAATGCTGATGAGTGGGGGGAAGGTAGACTCGGATGAAGAGACGTACCGACGATGTCGGCTCCGTACTCGATGGGACGAATGAGGTACCCACCCATGCCGAAGGTGTTGTCGACGATGAGGGGAATGCCAGCATCGTGTGCGACCTTTGAGAAAGCCCCAAATGAACCACTAGGAGATAAAAGAAAGAATTGGTGGTATGGCACACCTTGGACAAAGCCGCGATATCACTGAGGCTATACTTCGGATTCGCGATCGTCTCCACATAAATTGCTTTCGTCTTCTCGTCAATAGCCTTGACAAACGCCGCGGGATCATTCTCCGTAACCCACTTAATACCAACACCGAACTTTTTGAATGTGACCTTGAACTGGTTGTACGTTCCACCATACAGGAGGGTTCTACATTCCATTTCCATATAAGTCTAAATTCTTCAATAAAAGTTAATTGGATGGAGACTCACGAAGCAACAATGTTATCTCCGGCATTCGTAACATTGAAAACCGCTAGCAGCTGCGCAGACTGTCCAGAGGCGGTCGCAACAGCATCAACACCACCTTCCAGCAGCGCCATACGCTTCTCAAAGACCTCATTCGTAGGATTCCCAATTCGCGAATAGATGAATCCCGGAGTCCTTAGGGAATCGAAAATGTCATTTTAAGATATCAGAAATCGTTGGTAAGATTGAAATAAAGTATCGGACCCGGGAGAAGCGGAGATCACTGAATTGAAGGAGAATGACATACTTTAATCCAAAGAGATTGGCACCGTGCTGTCGAAAGGGGGTAGAAATGAATAAATAAGATGAGGTACGTGGCGCCGGTTTAATTAGGGAATTACCTCAGAGTCGTTGAAAACGAAGCTGGTAGAGGCATAGATAGGCACTGCACGGGCGTTCGTTGCAGTATCGGGCGCTTGTCCACCGTGTAGTTGGATAGTATCAAACTCCGGCTCTCTACAGTATTTTATTCGGTTAATGTTAGATCAGAAAGTGGGAACAGGGAGATGGTCGTACTTGTAGAATTGAGACATTGCGAAAAGTTAGAGAGGTACACTGAGATACAAGCGGTACTTATGGCGCCACTGACACTGAATGATTGATAATCACACGTTCTTCTGGTGAGAAGTTTATATTGTCTAAGTATGGGACGCAATACGCAGATATCCAGCCGCTGGGTCGGACTTTTGCGAGAGCGACAGCCTGTTTGATATTGCTCTGATCTTCTTCACTGTGCCTCTTGGGAAAGTAAAGTCCCATGATGATGTGCAGGTGACCTGCTCACTCGAGATGGCTCAAAGTCGAGGCATCTTGTATCCTGTATCTAGTTTCTGTGATTTATCCGTTCCTTGATCCAGAACTTCTTCTTTTGGCCCACCCACTACTTTATTTCAAATTGCTGCTGATTTGCTGTGCTTCGTCGACATAAGATCGTCCTCTCACGACCACAGCGAATGACCTTGAATATATCAAATCATCAATCAAGCATCCATTCATTCACGACTTAGTAGGGTAAAAACTGGCGCGGTGGAAGTTTGAAACAGGCTGATTCAGAGCATCCCATTGTCCTGTGAGTTTCTGTCCACCAAGTCACAATCGCTCAGGTGAAGGCTCTGATTTCCAATTCAATTTAAAGGCTACACAGATTCAGTATGAAGGATCTCGTTCTCAGACGAAACGGTAGACCTCGGAACTCTGATCGCCGTGGTCATCGTGTAACTGGTGCCTGCAGCCTGATCAGTAGCAATGATTCATGAATGGGCTCCCATAGTTGAAAGATGGTAGGTTTATAAGGGTATGACAATCGTGTGCCATTGATACAGTATGTGTTCAAAATAATCGAAACTGCGTGTTATGATTGTTAGGAACTCGTTCTCTTGAAGACCTCGGGACGCTGAATCCTGATGGCCGTGGTTATCGTGTAACTGGTCGCTGATATATGGACTCCCGTTGAAAGATTGATAGTTTATCATGTGCCATTGATACGGTATAGTGGGTGCTAAAGAACCATGAATCGGTATATATAGAAACTATACTCCCTCCTCCGAGGAACCATGTGTGAAGTCTATAAGGAACTCGACAAGGCCGTTTCACCTTGTTGCAGCCCTCTAATTTTGAGTTTTCTCTTTGTCCCAGTTCTACACCGTATGACCAGTAGCTTGAATAACCCCACTTTCCAGAAAATCCTTGCTATTTCAGTTTAACTTAATGCGGATGGATCATGATATTTCCCTTGACCAATGACATGTCAGATCGCGGGCTGTCACCGCCCTTTATCAAGTCCATCCATAATTGACGAGGCCTTCACCCATGACTCAAGACGAGATGAAATAAGGGTACAAATAACCATTGTTGAAGGCGATGCACAAATTATTGTCAGTCTGTCTGGGGTCCAACATGTCAAAAAACTATAAGAGCCTCCAGCCTTTCCCATACTAAGATAATATCCCTCTACTTCTGTCCTTCATACATAGAATCGTATATACTATGCCTTCCTCTCCAGCCTAGAACCCTGGCATTGACCTCTTTGCACCGATTTATTGGGGTACGGAATGGTTCACCGCCTTCGCTGACTCAATCAGGTTTTGTCGTGTCCTCACTGTGTGTTCTCACCTGATCAAGTTCACTAACACGAGGAAACGAAGAGACACAAGCTAGAGGTACTCAGCCTTGGGACATCCATATGCAACCCTAAGGAATGGAGTGCACTGCCCAACGTTAAGAGATTGGAAAGGAAAGTGACAGAGTATGTACATTGGTGCGACGAACGTCAAGAACAAAACTGGCCAACAGACGCACACCCCACAAGAGACATATTCACGCCATCCTATCATATATCTGCAACTTCTACGGTTACCGTCTTTGTGATAGTTCCTGTGGACTTGGACGCAGCGCCATAATCGTCCTGAAGGAACAATGTCAGACAAGTTACGGCGACCGATAAAGAAATGTTTATCATACATGTAGATCGAATGTGTGGAAGTCGTAGTGGTCGTTTCTATTCTTCAGTGTGTGTCGGGTGCTTGGGAAGTTAGGTGTTCGTATGGAAGACTGGACAAAGCGCTTCTCTTTATAATGATTGCGGCCATTGAGCCTTTCGAATAGAGTATGTTAGTCTCACACTGTCTTGGTCAGAGTTGAGGGGCTCACATTGCAACTATGAACGCATTTAATGGAGAAAATATGATCGTATAAGTGTCTCGAACTTACAAAAGGTGTTCGCATATAATTTTGTGACGTTTATGTGGAACGCAAGCCTGTAAAGTCAAGGATGTCAAGTGACAACAATTGGTTGAGAATATCAACCAAATTCACCAAGATAAATTGTGAGGGAGTGCGTAGAAGGTTACGAGAAGGAGAGTTTGGATAAGGGTAACGAGAGCACCACGGTGGATGACGAATCCTACAACCCTATTGAGAACAGGATTCGTCCTGGGAGGGGATATCTTGAGGGAAAAGTATCATAGACCACAGAAGACCTTACTGAGAGATGCCTGTCCTCGCGGATGTAAGATACAGGCACATCGCAAGAGTTGCCAAAACGTCGGTAAGTGTCCCGAATCCTTTAGCGATACCGAAGAAAACCTTAGAGGCGACTTGATAAGCCAGAGAAGAGGTCCTGTGAGAAGAGAAGATTACTCACAGCAAAAACGCCATTTCTGTTCGCGAGTACCCCATGACGATACACAATCATGGTCACGACGCAGGCTATCGATCCCAGATCAAAAAAAAAAAGGTCTGGAAGAAATCTTCGAATATACACACCAACTCCACCAGCTATGCAACTGGGTCAGAATTTGATTTCTGACGAACAGAGAGCGAGACGCACCGAGGGCCAAGAAGGCACAAATAGTCTGTTGACAGAAGGATAAGGTTTGCCGTTGAATAGAGCCTAAGTGAACTTACAATAGATCCTACTACAAGCCATCGTCCCTTCGCCAAATGCTTAACTTGATTAGATTCGAGTCAGACATAGTAGCAAAAGAAAGATGCTAATCTGGCACAACATACCGATATACAACTGATACACAAAGTACATTTGAGAACTATTCCAAGGTCAATCGACGCGCAAAAGAGTATAGGAAACGCTCACATGAAAGTGATCAACGTAGAGACGAGGCATTCTGCTGATAGCTCTCTGAGGTGACCTGCGATGAGCATATAATTGTATTTTTGGGACAAAGACGTACGATGTGACCGAATTGAGAGGTACAAGAGAGCCGAAATGAGGGATCTATTATACCACAATAAACAATTCAAACGTTGCGAGTTGAGATGATCGAGACGCTCACCAAGTAATGATAGACTGATTGTGCTATCAGAGCTGAGGACGCAAGGTCCAGAACTCTGCGGAAGAAACCTCAGCTTGCGCCTACAGTCGCGAGAAGTATTCACACACAGCATGAGAATGGCCTGGCTCGGGACATTTGAGCAAGAAGAAGTATCTCAGGATTGATGAAACACACCGTCAACCGCGCAAGGGGCCTATCCTTTTGTGCGGAGAAGAAATAGATGTATCCTTGAACAATGGTGATTCCTCCTAGACTGAGACATCGTTAGCTTGAACACGCGCGCGTAAATTTGAGGGACGCTCACAATAATGACACGACGAAACCTGATTGGTATGGGAAGATTTAAATCAGACTGCGATGCGAGAGGGTTTTCAAGGGAGGATGGTCAAGGCAACGCACCCCAATAGATCGGCGCAAAAGTGAACGAGAGATCAATCCCCTCAGTCTCGGCAGACGAAGCCATGGTAATCCCGAGCAATTCGTGTAGGAATGGGCAGCGAGTTTTTCAGTTCAAAAGGCGCCCATAAAATAGGGGGATTATCGCATATTCTGTGCTTCCCTTATATACGGTACCTGAGAAACTTTTTTTAGCTCCCGAGTCTCCTCGACCTATATTAGCCTATATTATGTATCACCAGATCATTTTGTGATCGCCAGGGAGAATACTTGTACCGAATGCACGTACATATACATAACTATTAACCGCGCGTTATGTATCAATTCCGAGAGAATCTCCACAGATCTCCACATTGGCCACACAGAACAAGGATTGCATAAGGGCGAAGAGATGCAGGAGAATCTTGTACATGCAGTCCTTCACTCGCATGTACGAGTCGCGATGGAACTTAAAGCATGCGCAGAATGCTGACCACTGGGCATTACAAAGAAACGGATAGTACGGAGGGACCCCGGGCGCCGACGTCGACTGTAACCACTCGGAACTCCAACCAACTACCATGAGGCATCATCTGGACGGTTTGTGGGGTGACAGATTGTATCCTTAGCGATGGTCTTGTGGCCTATGTGCGGAGGATCATTGAATGGGTTCAGATTCAAGAAGGGTGCACAGTGGGTGGGTGTTGTTGTGTTGGGTGAGTTGAGAGGGTGGAGGGTGCCTCGATGGTTTTCATATCCGCGGCGTTGTGTGATAGTGATCGTATAGTAGGTCGATTGGTGCAGTGTACAGCTACAGACCAGAGCGAACTACATATGCACTTAGTAAGTATAGAGTGGGTTGGTGTTGATATGTCGCGTAATGGTGTGGTGTCATTTTCCTTATATGGGTGCTAATCGGGATCGCGACAATCGGGATCGGTCGCAATCAGGGATCTCGGTGATGGAAAGTTTTGCATCGGCTTTCCACGGAGAAAGGCAATCAGATGAATTTGTACCAATCCCTGGGTGCAGGGAGGAGCAAAATTGGAATGGAACATACTTATTGGGTCGAATTTTTTCCAAGTGGTGACTTACCTAAGCCTACCTTACTTATCTGCTTACTAATATTCCAAATAGGGTAATCAGATCATCAGGCCAAACTCCAAACCGGGATCTCATTCTTGAGTCTCGACGCTGTTTCCCACCACGTTTGTTTCCCTCACAAGCTTCACACGTCCAGCCGTTCACTCTGTGCTCTAAGTCTATGCAGTGTAGATGGTATTTGAGGGGTGGGACAAGTGAGTAATGCTTTTTTTAGCATAGCCAACATGAAATTTTACCCATTGAATCTCGCAGGAATCGTGTTCATACCAAGTTTACACCGGATTGCTTTTCTCCTTTCAATCTTGGTGATTACCAAGCCACAGATGCACTCTGCCAACAGAGATTCCAATTCTTTGGTCTTTTGCTTCTGTCCAGTATGAAAAAGCTTGCAGCCTTAGTTTGAGACTTCTCAATAGTCTGAGCAGCATTCCATTTCTTCAAGTTTTCAGCACATTTCTTGCTGCTTTTGTGCACCTTTTGCCAGTTTGTGGGACCAACTTTTCTGGCATTAATGCATGTATTGCAATACAGACAAAGTACATGGTTATTGGTGTCAACAACCAGAGTCGATTCATCAATTGCTGACTATTTAAAGATTAGTGAGTATTACATGCACTGATGTAAGTATAAATGGAATGACTTACCATCATCTCAAACTTTTGGCAGCCAGGTATTGTGGAAAGCAAAACCAATCCTGAAATCAACTTTTTTTGGCAGCCTTTTGGCAAACAACTTTTTTTTTTTACTATACCATCACCCTCCAAGAAAAAATCAACAGGCAAGGCCTTGACTTACCTACCCAACCTGATATGACAGATTGTGCATGTGACCCCTCTTTGGGTGCAGGAAACAATGTTTTCTGCTAAAACAATGTAAAAATATTGTAAAAATAATCCTAATAATTTCAAAATTCTATTTCAATCTTTGTGGCCAAGTTTGTCAAAGGACCTCCATTCTCCCTCTACAAGTCCTCTTTTTCCCTTTCTTCTCTTTGTTTTTCCCATTCCTCTGTTCTACTCTTTCCATTTGACCCCAGTCTAACTGTTCCCACTGCAGAGCATTGAGAATGCTCAATGCTTAGTCAGCAATGAGCGTTCTCAATGGCTCATGGCTATTTCCGGAGTTTTGATCATTTTCAGAGATATGCCCCTTTTAAAGCTGTCTCTTGTTTTTATGTGGTTTATGTGTACTCTACAGACAGTTCCCATGTGTCTGCAACCTCTGTTGCTCTTGGCATAGGGGATCCCTAGACTTGTTCTCTCTGGATCTCCCTCTGCCAGGTGTGTAGTTATACATGTACCTACCTGTACAGTACTCAATATAGACTTTGAATCTCCCTCTGCCAGTTGTGTGATTGCACCATAGCCTTCAAGGGTTGCCCTTATGTCTCTCACTCTAGTCTGAGAGCCCCTTTTAGCTTGCTTGAGCCTTTCTCTTGCCCCTAGTGGTCTCTCCCCCATCAGACTGTCTCCTAGCCCCTGTTTGCACTCTATGACCACTTCAGCACCTCCAGCTGCTCCCTTGGTGGCCCTCAACCCCAAAACCAAAGCTTGGAACCACCTGATTGCTCTAGAGGCTCAGGTGCAGACCACTCAAGCCTCCCTCACTATTCACACCACTGAACTTGCCTGGCTACGTCAGACAATGGAAATCATCGCCAATTCCCTTCAGACACTCTTAGAGCGCCTTCCCCCAGCTCTAGCTACTCCTCCTGCTCCCCCTGCACCATTGAGAGCTGACACTGCCACGTGTCCAATTGCTGCTACCATGTCACACTCAAAGATTCCATGCCCAGCACTCCCCAACGCATACAACAGCAATTGCACTGCTGGGGAGTGTTTCCTCCAGTCCTGTATCACCTATATCCATCTCAGTGGCAACACCTTTGACTCTGATATGTCAAAGATAGATTGGGTCTTGTCTTACATGAAGATGGGACAAGCATCCACTCATGTGCTATGAGTTTTTTAGCGTCCCAGCAGAGTAAGTGCCTTTGCTAACTGGGAGGCTTTTGAGAGCAAATTTTGAGTGGAATTCTTCCCCTTAGACCCTGCTTGAGCAGCAGCTCTCTCTCTTTGTGACCTTGGACAATATGGCCAAGGTAAGTGGACTCTCAACAAGTACATAGACTCCTTTTGTGTGCTTGCTGAGCAGGCAGGGTACCCTGATGGTCTTCAGCTCTGTCTCATCTTCTGCAAGGGCTCTGATAGAGTGTATTGACAACCTCGCCGAAGGACACCCCAACAACAAGCAGATTGAGACCTGGTTTAAGGTTGCTCAGGATTAGTGGCTGTCAGGGGACTACTACCCATTTTGTCCATTTCTCCTTTCAGGTGATCCTTTGATCGCACATCTCTGGAGACT
>JAGGAX010008533.1:0-13813 GCA_017657335.1 Termitomyces titanicus | reverse complement strand
AACAAAAAAAAAAAAAAAAAAAAAAAAAAAAAAAAAAAAAAAAAAAAAAAAAAAAAAAAAAAAAAAAAAAAAAAAAAGTTGTGGCCAAAATACCTATATGCTGGAGGTCATGACATAGAGGATGACAGGCTACTCTCTTTATTACCTTCTTTTTGGCTGACACCCTTTCTTTGGCTTTGACTTATCTGACAAGACTTGGGAGGTCTTGGACTGGCATACTGTTTGGACCATGGAGGAGTTATTGGCAATGAGAATTCTTCAGTTGACAATAAGGGAGAAGAATTTGGTGTTGGCTTACATGATGCAGAAAGAGGTTAGGAAAAAGGTGGTGTCAGGGAACAACACTGCAGCTTATATAGGACTGGTCACCATGTCCAACCAGCTTGGACATTGCACCCTTTTGATCTTGGTTGAGTGCTTGGACTGGCAAGTGTTCCTCTCACAGAATGTCCAAGCTGCAAGGTCACCAGTTCAATTCCTCTAAGATGCACTTTATATGGGGTCATGTGATTAGAGGTAGCTGGCCTGATCATGTGATAGTACCTTTGATACTGTCCATTGAAGGAAGGAAATTGACTGTAGCTTACAGGCTCTGCCTGGGGGGTAACTATGTAATGCTGCAAACTCCTCTGAATCAGTTCAGATTCTTATGAGCCATTCCTCCCTGCTAATTATAAAGGTAGCTGAGTTGTCCACCTCTAGAAAGGGGACTGATGTAAAGGGACACCACTGCAGCTTATATAGGACCGGTCACCATGTCCAACCAGCTTGGACATTGCACCCTTTTGGGCCAGTTAGTTGAGCACTTGGACCAGCAAGTGTTCCTCTCACAGGCGGTGGACGATTTTCATGAGCGACATGAACGATGGTTGTTGGAGGGATACTTTGAGGAGGAAACTTGGGTGTTGCAATATGAGTTGTGGTTAGACAGTCAGATGGGCAACAAGATAGTGCTATGATGGGCAGGACCATTTGTCATTCATGAATAACTCTGAGACACTATCTACCACATTTGCAATATTGATGGTACTATCCTTCTGGAAACAGTACCTGTGTCTAGGCTCAGTATCTACTACTATAGAGAAGATCACCAGACGGTGAAGATGATGAGCTCTGCAAGGTTTACCTTTGAGGTGAAGAGAGCTGAGTGGTGGAATCCTGAGTCATCAAAGGGGATGAAGATGGAAATAATTCTTAACATTGCAAATGAGGATCTTGTTTATGAATTGCACTTGGTCAAAGCTTATAGTGGATGGTATCTGACTCTTGCTGAATTATTGGAAATGGAAGGAGAGTTGTCCAATTTGCAATAGGTGTTCCATGCATGTCACGACTTGTGGGCCTTTTGTTAAGATGGTGGGGACACCATTGGTCTCAGTCACCATATGTGGTTGGGGAGGCTGACTCACTTGTGAAGGACACAGGATGGGATGGATTGGGAGAAAGTCTGGGCTACAGAAGGATTGAAGTTGTGATTGAGAGAAGGGATTGAGCTGATGTTAGAACAATTGAAAGAGAGATCAAGCCAATGTTAGAGGGAAATTGGTCCAGAGTCTTTTTACATAATCAGTCCAGTATTGCATCAAGAATATCAGGGAATCTCAGCTCCTCTTATCCTTGCAAATAAGAACTTAGATGATTGTGGGCTTACAATTGTCTGCAATCGTACCCTGCACAATCCTCCCATCCCCTCTCCTGACTGCAAACTTCATTGGAAACCCATTGATAGAGTTGAATGCCTGCACAAACATGTCATAGGCAAATGGAGGCTCCTACCCATTGTCATTGAGTGATCAGAGATTCTTGTGATGATTGAGGAAGCCACAGACCTGTCCCATATGGATGAGTTGACCGCTGCCAGCACCATTGACCGTGGCCTTCAAATGGAACTACGAGACGTTGAGTTGTTCAAGTGGGGGTGTGTCAGAGAGTATACCATAGTGAGTGGGCAAGGATAGAGCTTGGTATGAGTGTAGGTATGGACTGATCTAGTGTTTTTGAGGGAGTGAGGGTGATTAGAATGGGTAGAGCAGGAGCAAGAGTGTGCTGAGTTCTGAGAGCTGTTGAGGTTAGTCTGAGTGTGCCTTGAGGTGTGCATGCTATGCAACTTGTAGCTATCTCAGTGCATCCTGCTCCTTCCTTTATACCTCTGAGCCTCACGAATTTTCATAGACCCTATCAGTAATCCCACATGTTTGTGATTGTCCTGCAGTATTGATCCATTGCCTTTTGGTGAATCCTCAATTTTTGAGACACCCTGCAGATCAAGGTAAGCTGTCATTGCATTTAAATGTGCAACTTGATCATATGGCAGCCACATAATGTCACCTGATCACCAACATAGTTCAAACACTGATTCCATGCCCTGTCCTGCACATGAAACAATCCTATCAACTGCTCACTCAGGGTTCCCATCCTTGGCATGCCCTATCTGCTCATCAAGCCAACCAGAAAACAGCTGGTCATTGTTTGGAACATGAATCCTTAACAATGATGCATGGAAAACATCATGTACACTCCAATTTCTCATTGATAAAGGCAGTTCTAATTGGAATGACTGGTTACCAAAATTTTTTACAATCTTGTACAGCCCAACAAACTTTGGAAGCAGGTTTCTAGTCAGGCCCTTTTCAAAAGTAATGTTTTGGTGGATAAATAGACCAAATCCCCTTCACTGAATGATACCTCTCTTCACTGCCTATTTGCATCCCTGATTTGCTTGGTATGTGCTGCAATAATACTGTCTTGTGCTGCCATTAATGCCAGCTTCCTTTTTAATGCAAGGTTATGGACTCCAGCCAATTCTGAGCTTGGGGCCAAGGTCCAGATCATCAATCATGGCATCCTGCCAGTGTTAAAAATGGTGCATATCCCATGCTCTCATTTCATGCACTGTTGATCGCAAACTCAATTGCAGGCAATTTTTCAACCCAGCTCTTCTGCTTTGCATCAATACATTGCTGCAACATTTGTGTCACCATGCAATTTGCATGCTCTGTCAACCCATCTGTCTCTGAGTGGTATGCACTCAACAACCTCGATTTTGTGCCTACTACCCCATGGAGTTTCTTCCAGAATCCACTTGTGAAAAGGATGTCATGATCACTAACTATAGATTTTGAGATCCCATGTAGTTTGTAAATATGCTCAAATACTAGTTCTGCAATGTCAAATGCTCTGTAGTTCTGTCTTCCCAGTATTAAGTGAACCATGCCTGTCAAGAGGCATATCACCACAATGATTGAATCAAACTTCCCATCCCAATTTTGAGATTCAGGTAAGGGCCCAACAAAGTCTATTTCTATAGACTCCCAAGGCTGACCTGGCACATCTAGTGGATTAAGCAGTCTGTAAGGCTTTTGATTGCTCAGTTTGCTTTGTTTGCATGTCATGCAAGATTCACAAAACAACATTGTGTCCTGCACCATGTCTTTCCACCATACATGATCCCTGAGGTATGCTAGTGTTTTTGCAGCACCCAGGTGAGCAAGTGATGAGTGTGCTTCCAAAATGATGACCTCACATACACTTCAGCCCTTTACAAAGATATGCGGTATGCACAATGCTTGTTTTACCTTTTGCCTCAAGTATACTAGGCCATCCTCAACCATGAAGTTTTTGTATTCTTCAATGATGCTTTTGTACATCCCATCCTCAGCATACTTCCCACGTATTGTTGATAGTAAGTCTATTCCATCCTCAGACATTATGCCCACTAAAGAAGTATCATCCTGCTTGACAGGTGTTATAAGCTCGTCCTCTGCAGATGTCCAAGTCTCTGATGCCGATACTAGTGGGTCCCTACCAATATTATTTCCTGACACCAGCTGATGTGGCCCACAGACATGAACTTTTCCTCTCATTCTTTTTGTGAATTCCTTTAATGTCTCCAATCTCCTTGTTTCTTCCGGTTCCAGCTTTTGTTTCTGCTGCTTAGTTCTTTTTGGAGGCATACTGTCCACTATGCTTGCCTCTATTTCCACTAGGAGAGGTGCCATGACATGCTCCTCTGTTATCCTTGGGTCCTCACTAACCACATCATGCTATGTGTATTCTACTTGAGCTTGCCTTGTCCTGGTTGAACTATTTGAATAGATGCTAGATATGTGTCTGCAAGAACGTTATCCACATCCGCTACATATACCACCTTGAAATCAAACTTGCCTATCTTCTCAACCCACTGTGCCTGTCTACCTGACAGGTTTTTCTGTTTCAGCAAATGAATTAGGCCCTTATGGTCTGTCAACCATTGGAAGTGAGTTCCTTGGAGTATATCATGGTGTCTCATCATTGATTCCACACCAGCTAGCATTTCTATCTCATGAACTGGATAATTTTGTTGTGCACTGCTCAGTTTTGCTGAGAAGAAGGCTGCAATCTTCATTGTCTTCCATGTCTCACCCTGGCACACAACTCCCACAATGGCCATTGCACATCCATCTGTGATCAAGAACACTGGTAGTGCCTTATCACCATATTTCAATGGTACACAGTGGTGAGTCTGCCCATTGTGAATAATGTGTTTCACATCTTTGAACGCTTACTGATGTGTAAAATTCCAGCGGAATGGTACATTGTCATCTGTCAGCCCATGTAAGACTGCCTGCCATTGGTATACAAACCAATGCGAGGTCATCTGCCAAATACCCTACTGAGCCCAAGAATCCATGCAGTAAGTCCCTGTTCATTGAAGCTTTCCATCTCAACATAGAATCAACCTTCTCAGGGTCCATATTAATGCCTTTATCATCTATAATCCGCTTAAGCAGTTTAAGCTCCTTCTGGAGAAAGAACAGCTTGTCTTGACTGAGGTAGAGCTTTTCTTTCCTCAGAACATCTATTACTAACGGTACATGCTGTACATGCTCTTCCAACGTAGGTGAATATACTACATTTTTAGCCCATAGATCATATACCATTCTTAATTTTGGAGGTTTAGATCCCAGTTTTGCTATCATCAGCATTGGTACCATGTTCCTTGCACTTGTGATCTCCCATCGACCTGTTTGTAGATAGTATTCCCTTCTCCTAGCCCATTGTTCATGGAATACTTCAGAGCATTTAGATGGCCTCCATAAATAAACTACAGATTCATCAATTAATGGTATGCAATGATTTATTGCCCATAACAGTGGTAAGTCTGTCTCGTCATCTTTCTGACATACCAGTAATGCATACTCAATCAGTTCTTCATGGACTTTCTCAACCTGTTCATTATATGCCCTGACAGCCCAAGCCGCAATCTTTGTCACACCATCTCCCAAAACCGCTACCAGTTCATCAAAGCAAATTACTACTTGTGCAGGGTTGAAGCCCACCGATATGCCATGTTGAAACAGCCATGGTGTACCCAGGATCATGTCATACCCAGATAGGTTTGCAATATCCAGGTAACATTCTTCCTTTTTTTTCAAATATTCCAGCTTAACTTTTGTTCCAAAGTTAATCCTTGACCTCGATCCCTGCACTGCCAGATGTAATGCTAGTGGTTTTGCCAACTCAATATGTGGTGCTCTCAATTGGTCCACCAGAGTCATTGACATGAAATCACCTAGTGAACCTGTGTCAACTAATACTCAAGCCGGCTGACCATTAACCTTTACTCTAATTACTATAGGCTTTGGTACTATTCACATGAAATCTCTTGGAACTGCCGAGTTTTGTTGAACTCCTGAGAAGGTGCCACAGGCAACCTGAACTCCTGCAACCAACAAGTTGGCTCTTTCAGAGTGTCTCAGCCCAACCCCACTTGGTCCATGGTTGTCATCATTGCCCCATTTAGTGTCAGATCCATCATCTCAATCTGTATGGTGGTCTGTTTCAGGTTCATTCTCAGTTTCAGTGTCCATTGTGGCTAACTCTTTCTTAGCTAGCTCCTATAGTCTCTTGGAGCCTAGTACCGCTTGGAGCCGTTGCTGTGGTCCCAGCAGGGCTTTCCAGTTATCTCATGTCCCCTCAAAGTCTGGATCATGCAACCATGCATCCTCTTCATATATTTGTTGTGTGTACCATTTTCTCAGGTCAAACAATGGGTCTGATAGTAATTCCACCTCCAGCTCCTTATGAGGCCCATTAACAGAGGTTCAGTGATGATCCTGGATCACCATCATTCCTGATTTGTTGCTCTAGCAGGTGGTGAATCATGCTTTATACTCTCTGTAAGGCCTATGGTCTGATTAGTAAGGTGCACCCTTCAGTAACTCACTTGTGATCCATTTCTCAACGTAGTCACTCAGGCACACTCCCATGTACCTGTCATCCAATGCTCTAGCTTCCAGGCCATATTGTCACCCTTTTTGTAGTGCATACCAGTAAGCTGTATCTGCTTCCAATTCATCCAGCAAAGATTCACTGAAGTATTCATCCTTCAGTGTTGATCAGTCCTGGATCTTGAATGTATCTCCCTGTTCAACACATTTCACCTGAAACCGTTTGTTCTGTAAGTCTGTTAGTCTATCACCAGGATAAGGCTGCATGTTGTTCAACAGGTCCTCAGCAGCACGTTCCCTTATATCTCCAATGAAATAATCATTCTGTGTGTGAGCATGCATGCCTGCCGTTGCACATTCATCACAGCCATGCCAACACAGTGTCAGACCTTCCAGCTGGCATCTCTCCTCAATCTCAACAAGCTTCTTTTGGATGAAGCTAATCAGATCAAATGCCAGGTCTAGCAGGTGCCATCTTTTGACATGCACTGTTCTTCCACCATTAACATCTGAAATAATGAAGCTGTTGCCATGGGGCTCCACTACCCAATCTGTCTCATGAAACCCTTCTTCATTTGCAGGGTAAGTTTCTGCCCCTTCATGTATTGTAGCTCTGGTTCCAAGTGCTAATGCATTCCCCATCCATGGGGCAGATTCCCACACCTCAAAGTCAATGTTCTCAAAGCGCAACTTAAATATACAACATTCAGCCCACCATAGTGGGAAATTGAACTCAGGATTAAATAACAGGTCAGTAGTTATTATTTCCTCATCAATGTACGGTAACTGACCATTCAATCTTATGTAGTTAATAATCATGTGTTGTCCCCCATCAACATTGTGAACCAAGAAGGTCATTCCTCCTCCTTCTGCAAGTTTATCAATCTCTGGATACAGTGCCATCTGTTCCAGTACCTTGATTGCTCGCTGCATGACCAGATCTCTGATGCATGGTCACATTTTCACTGTCAGATCAATCTCCCACTGCATGACTGACACAGTCAGGAAATCCACAGTCTCTGCCGCATCTGCACTGTCATGAAAAGCCTCGACTTCCCTGAAGTCAATTCCAATGCTGTGTGTAGCTAATCCCAGAGGCTTACTCTTTCCCTTTACTGAGTTTCCGTCAGGACAGTTCCATGGCACATAAAATACTTGTTCTGTGCTCAATGTTCATTCCATTCCTTACTGGTCAACTGTAGTGTGTTCCCTTTCTTTGGACTTTGTTTGCTCTGTTGTTCCCTCAATTGGTTACTTTTCAATGAGGTGTGTTTATCCTTGTCATCATTATGGTGTGTGTTCCCATTACCATGTCTTTTCTCATCTGAGTTTGTTTTCACAGGGCTGGAACCACTTCTCTGGCTGTCCCATGGTCGCTTCTGACCTCGCTTCCTGAACCCCTTTCAGGCTTCTGAGCGATTCGCCATACCTTCTGCAATTTCTATCCTCTCTGCGGCTTGCCTTACCTCAAGCCATGTAGACACCTCAGAGTGTAGTCCATCATGCCAGAGCCCATCTTGTATAGTGTTCCATAAGCCATTCCAAAGCTTGACAACCTTCTCCCACTCATCAAACAGTCTAATCATGTTATACAGTTCTTCAAGCTCATGGCAATAATTGGTGACTGTCTTATCATGTTGGAATGCTTGTCAAAGTCTATCCCATTGTTCCATCCTGTAGTTGATTGGGAAACAATAAAATCATTTCTTCAAAGAATTCCTGTACCTCCAACTGTATGGGTTCATTGCTACCTTTTGCGTATAGAAGTCATAGGCCCATCCCCTTAGGTGTTGAAGTAATTGAGGGCAATCAGGACTGAGACCCAAGCTTAGCTTAGTGTAAGCAAGGATATGTTGATGTATTTGAGTTGTTGCTCACAAGGACTAGATGTCCTTGTAGCAACCCTTTATATACATACACAAAGATGGAAAAATGACTAAGTAGTACTAATAATGCTATTGTAATCTGTTATCAGTAAGCTGTATGTCAGATGATGTAAACATGTGGAGGAAAATATCGTCAGCGGGGTCACATTCTGTAGTTATAAGACATGTGGGTTTACTCTGATCGTGCCAATCGTAACACTCCCTCCTAAACCTGCAGGTCTAGGATGGTCATTGATGGTGACGCTTATCCCAGGCAGATTGGGCAGCTTGCCAGCAGAGCTTGGTGGAGTCAGCTGCAAGGGTAGCGAACTCCATAGGACTGGGGCTGGCAAGATAGAGAGGGGGTCCAGGGTATGAGAAGGCGGGGGAAAAGGGTACTGTGGCAGGTGCTGCGTGAGCCATGTGTGATCTATGGGCCAGGCTCAAGTTAGCTGCTATGCGCTTCTGCATAGCCAAGGGGTTTTTGGTGCAGCAATCATCAGATGAGTGGCCATGGGCATGACAGAGCTTGCATCAGGGCTTCTGCCCTAATGACTTGCTGGATTGCTGGGTGCTAGTGGGGGTAGTGCTAGAGGAGGTGGCAGTGCCCTGCTGGAGGTCAACTAGGGACTGGTCGAGCTGTGTGAATATGGTGTGTAGAGATGTGGCAAACAGGGTGCTGATCCATCAGATCAAGATCAGCAGATCAGCACACATGCTGAGGGGATCTTGGAGTTTGACCTGAACATCCTCAAGCATACAAAGTGCAAAGTCAGCAATTGGAGGAGTGACTTTCAACATTGTGTGGGGTGGTGAGCAACTGTTGAAGTAAACGAGGGCAATCAGGACTGAGACCCAAGCTTAGCTTAGTGTAGGCAAGGATATGTTGATGTATTTGAGTTGTTGCTCACAAGGACTAGATGTCCTTGTAGCAACCCTTTATATACATACACAAAGGCAGAAAAATGACTAAGTAGTACTAATAATGCTATTGTAAATAGTCCATTATCAGTAAGCTGTATGTCAGATGATGCAAACATGTGGAGGCAAATATCATCAGCGGAGTCCTGTTCCGTAGTCATAAGACATGCGGGTTGACTCCGATTGTGCCGATTGTAACATTAGGAACCATGACAGTACAAGCACTTGCCTTTTATGGCCTACTTTTCCTGTGTGTACATAGTCGGTACCTTCCATTATGAATCTATAATAGGCTTGTGCATTCACTGATCCATCATACTCCCATGGTGTGATTGGTTTCAACAATATTTGTGATCTCTTTTTCTTTTTATCCTTTCTGAACCCACCTCTTTGTTCAGGTTCCAAATCACTGTCATCCAAGTCACTTGATGAGTCTGAGCCTGAACTATCTGGGTCACTGTTATCAGCAACTTGCATTGTTCTCCATAGTACCGATTCAAGATAGCTTCTCACAGCTACCTGTGCTGAGGGTGTAGCTTCTCTCATAGCTTGCTTTTTCATGTGTAGGACAGCCACCCCTTCAATGGTCTCTATGACCGGGTTGACAGCTGTCAAGGCCATCCATATTTCTTTCTTGGCATCTAATACCTGTTTGGGCAACCCCGTCCCTACATCCTTGATGATAGACATGCCATCCAGGCTGTTGTCCATTTTCTAGGTCTCTTTGTGAGCCCTTTCTTAGGCTCAAAGCTTTTCCTTTTGCTTCCTAACCCTCTTACAGGTGCATTGCCTACTTCCCCATTCCTAAGGATCAGGGTTTGATTTCTAGATTTGTGCTTCTCAAGGGAGCTATGCTTCACCTCTGCCTGTCTGTTGTAATCATTTCTCTCTTTTTCAGCTTTGTATGCTAATTGTAAGGGGACACCACTGCAGCTTATATAGGACTGGTCACCATGTCTAACCAGCTTGGACATTGCACTCTTTTGTGTAAGAGAGGTCTTCAGCCGTGGGAGCCAGCCCAAATGCTGGCCACACCAACAACCACCAAGTGGCTGCAATGGTGGGCAAACACGGCACAGAGGCTGGCAGGCACCAAGACAAACAGAGACAAGGAGAGTCAAGAAGGAGGGCGAGGGCAGAGAGGAGGAGGCCATTACTGGAGAGTCTTACAGTCACGCTAGTGTGTAGACCTGGAAGCAATGCTATTGTCAGGACTGAGGATATCCTATCCTGCAGTCCTACCTATATACTACATCAGCTAGTGCTATGACTACTATCTAATGAATAAACGGAGGCCACTGATTACAAGATATGGACTAAGTGGACTGGTATGTAATAGGAGCTAAGTAAGCAACAATAATCCTGCTGAGTAATGCCAAGTCAGGTATGTAACTACAGATGACAAATAGAGTGGGCCAAGGGCACTGGCTAGACTCTTAAGGAAGTGGTGCTGAGATGGTGGAGGAGTCAGTAAGGCACAGAGGCTCAAGGTGCACAGGCAGCCTGGGTGTTGGCTAGAATAGAGTGCCAGATCACCAGAGGGCTAAGCCCAGCTAGGGTGGGACAGTCCAAAGACCAATCCCCTGACATCACCCCCCTTCCTTCTCAAAGTCCATCGACCCAATGGACATCAGTTTGCGGGAGGTAGAATATGCGTTGGATAAGGACAGTGTAGGGTGGGCAGCATAGAGAGCGTACTAGTGGACGACTAAGGAGTGCCAAATATTGGTGGTTGAGGCTGTATCATAGTTGTAGAGTGCTGTACACATTATAAAGAGGTGGTGGCAGTAGGGTGTTTAGAACAATGGCCAGCCAGTGAGGCAGACCACAAGGCTTGAGGCGAGCCATGAGCAAGCGGTGAAGCAGGCAAGGGGCAGGCCATAGAGCACAGGCAGTGGAGCCAAGTACTGGCAGGAGTGCGCTTTAGATTGGAGGCTGAGGGGACTAGTGGTCATATAGCCCTAGGGAGAGGCCAACATGGCTAGGGACCAATGAGGCCAAAGAGAGTGGCCAGCAAGCAATGAGGGGTGAGCCACATAAAGCAGGCCGGCAACAAGTGGCGGGCATAGCATAGCAATCCTGGGAAAATGAGGGTATGGGTGTTGAGTGGATAGAGTGGGTGTCATGGGGGGTAGAGTGGGGCCAATGCCAATGAAGGCATGGTATGAGGTAGGGTGTATGCAGCAGGCTAGGAAGGGGCACTGCATAAGAGTCCTGACAACCTGTAAGGGAGCAACTCAGCCATGGGAGCCAGCCCAAACGCCGGCCACACTGACAACCACCAAGTGGCCGCAGTGTCAGGTGAACATGGCACAGAGGCTGGCAGGCACCAAGATGAATGGAAATGAGGAGAGTCAAGAAGGAGGGCAAGGGCTGGAGAGTCTTACAGTCACACTAGTGTGTAGACCTGGAAGCGATGCTATTGTCAGGACTGAGGATATCCTATCCTGCAGTCCTACCTATATACTACATCAGCTAGTACTATGACTACTACCTAATAAATAAGCAGAGGCCGTCGACTACAAGATATGGACTAAGCGGACCAATATGTAATAGGAGCTAAGTAAGCAACAATAATCCTGCTGAGTAATGCCAATACAAGGCTGAGTCATCCCAAGTCAGGTATGTAACCACAGATGACAAATAGAGTGAGCCAAGAGCGCTGGCTGGACCCTTGAGGAAGTGGTGCTGAGACGGTGGGGGAGTTGGTAGGGCACAGAGGCCTGAGGTGCACAGGTGGCCTGGGTGTTGGCTAGAATAGAGTGCCAGATCACCAGGGGGCTAAGCCTGGCTAGGGTGGGACGGTCCAGAGACTAATCCTCTGACATTTTGGGCCAGTTGGTTGAGTGCTTGGACCAGCAAGTGTTCCTCTCACACTAATGCCATTGCTATCTCCTGGTTTAGGGTCAAAAATCTATTGATTGGACTATCAGTACCACATTGTTTTCCAACTCTAGCGCTACTAGCATCAACCTGACTATTCTCGCTTCTAGTTGAATCCTTGCTATGAGATCGACACAATCGGACTTCTGTCTATGGTCCTCCATTGTCATCCATGAGTTCCATGCTGAGCATTTGAGACAATTTAACACTGCTGCTGTCCTTTTCTGATTGAAGATCAGTCAATGACCCATCAAAGATGGAGTCACCACACTGCTCAGAAGCAGGGGAAGGCAGCCTTGATGATACCACGGCATCTCTATAAGAGCGTGCCATGCCATCAGAGCTGGAAGAACCAGAACAGACATCCACCTGTGTGCTGTGATCATGGGCAGTGGTGTTCTTAGGGACAGGGACTGGTTGTGTACCTTTATCCTGGCCAGCCTCAGTGGTCTTTGCAGATGAGCAAGTTGTAACCATAGTATAGACAAGTTTTTATAGATATGATAAGTAAAAAAAATTTTAATGATTTCTCACCTAGTCAGACAGTTCTTGGTTGATCAGACTAAGAGAATACCAGAGCAAAGTGAAGAGTAAAGCAAGAGTTTTTTGAGTTGAGCAACTTGTAGAGTAAAAAATATGTGATGCAAGTGTGAACTGATAAGCTACAAGTTAAGTCACACAGAATAAAATGGGTTAGAGTTCACTCAAAAGACTGTTGTAAGTGCTCAAATTTCTCTAGTGTATGTGCAGGATACAAGGGCCCTTATATACTGTGTGTACGGTAGATAGTTAATGCAGAAAATTGTAAGTAAGTTTAAAATAGAACTAAAATTGTAAGTATTGTAAAGAGTAGAGTGTAAGAGGAAATACTTTTGTATTGAATCAATCTGATACTGTTGGGTGCCAGCATGGACGCACAGATGTGTACAAGGTGTAGATTAGTCATGACAATGAGTAGAGCCATTAACAAACCAAGGGGGTGAGTACAGGTCACGATTCTGTCACAGTTCTGTGATGGCAAAAAATTCATTGACCAAATCGCCAGTGATGACCAGTCATGGCTCACAGATCTCTATACCAAATGGGATAGGATAGTCTTTGACAGGGTGCTGTAAGGGGACTACCTGGTTTGCTGAGTGTCCGAATCTATTCCAGGCTTAGTCCAATGTGTAGGCACATATCTAGCCACCTGACTGACTGCCTGACCATTCCTACTTCCCTTTTGTCTAGTATTGGAGAGGCACAACATCTGCTAAAAGTCCGATGCAGATGACATAAGCACACAGCCACCATAAAGGTGACAATACTAGTACCTCCCTAATCAACACTTGAAAATATATATTGGAGGCTGTGTATCTGTAGAAATATGTCACTTGTAAGTATGTATACATTTTCAATGTGAGAGAAGTCTCAATGACCCTCTGGGAGGTAAAATGTACCAAGATCATGTCAATACACTAATATCCTCTAAAGAGAGGAATGAAATGGGCATTCTCAAATTCATAAATTTGCCTACAATACAAGTGGATACTGAGCCCAAGTACATTCTAGACACTTGTGAACCCATGCATTTGATCACATTGCCTGTCTTTTTGAGAATTTGAGATGTCCTACCGTACTTTGACGCGTATAATGTCAGCAAATGAGCGCGTTTTGGTGCCCCATCTCAGCACATTTTTAAAATCAAATAAATTGCTGACCCTCAATATTTTTTTTGATCTCACGTTTTCTCCACAAGGCGCAGGAATTGTTCAGTTCAAATCATGAAAACTTAGCCTCCAATATTGAGATCTTAGGTACCAATAGTATGTTTTGCTATGTTACTGGTGTAATATCTTGAATGTCTTTTGAACAAAACCTGAGGACTTGTTCCAGAAGATGACTTCTTGTCATGTTTTAGGGTAGATACCCCTCATGGACAGGAAAATGAATTAT
>JAGGAX010008532.1:0-13910 GCA_017657335.1 Termitomyces titanicus | reverse complement strand
GAAGTTATGATATTGGATGTTCGACTTCTCAAGACAAATTCACATATTCAGTATAACGCACGTCCGGAACTGTCATTCTAAAGGATTATATATTATTGACGGGGCTGAATCGTGGACTTGCTCGGGTTCCCTTGGTAGGGTAACGACTCCGGGAACGACGAAATAATGGGATCTGAAGTAAGGGTATACATGAGCGGTGGCCTCGAAGAACAGGCAAGACCCTAGAGCAGACTTCGTACCTCTACTGGCACTTGATCTCCATCTATCTCTTCACCAAGATGCGCGATATAAATCGTTTCCTCCTCGCTCAGTCCCCTCTCGTCCATAGTCTCCAGCTCTTCGTGACTCGTTCACCTCTTTCGCGTCGCGCGAATCAACAGGTAACGCGGCGCTTTCTTGACGTCTCGATGGCTTCATAGACGTGTGCTGTAGCCGTCTCACTACACTGTGTCAATGGTCGACAGACTTAATGGACTCACTTTTGCTCCGGGTATCAGGACTAAGACATCAATGGAGGTATATGTTTCAATAGAATATTGAAGTAAAGCGAGAACCTCCGTTCGCCCTATGATGCGTTCAGCAAAGGTGAAAACTCCGAGAGAACCACGCATTTGTTCTCAAGAATCCGTCGCGCCTTCCCCGATACCAACTTCCAACGCATCAAGCTTCTGTAGAGTACAACGCCGTCGAAGGACTCCTTGACTCATACCGTGTCGTCCAATGGTCTGAACGTGTGAAATGTCATTCTTTTTATGGATCGATTTCCACGTCTTTGCATGTACGTTCGTGTGGGTGTCGCTTTCGAGTCGAAGATGGGGGCTTTGAGAAGGTCAACCTTGCCTGCCTAGCCTGTCCACATGTCACTTCCATCCTGGTGTTTGAGGATTGATCCGGCTATTGCTTCTCCTTCCAGTACCCTACCGACCCGCACTCAAATCTAACCTGTTGAAGGCTCCGGAGGAACGGCTCGTGCATCGTGGGATGAACATACATCGGACTTGCTCATAAGCATCGATGACTGAAAGTACCACCTATTGTTGCGGCACGATCTCCAAAAGATTTGTAAGGAAGGTCGAACTGCAAGTACTTGAAAACCTCCTCTCTAGCTGCTCGTGCATCCCGGGAATCCTTGAAAGCCTCTTCTTTAGCTGCGGTGCACCAATCGATGGCCTGACCCCACTCAGACCATTCTCATCCTCGCATGTTCAAAGCATAGTTTCCTCGTGTCATGATTGATCGTCCGTGGGCACTCGAGCATGGATGATCGAACGCAAGATGGGGTATAGAAGCAAGAGGGCTGGGCATTGATGGGTTGGGAACGATGACCATGACGTAAAGAGGTGTCGGAGCTGCTTGTCGCAGTCGAGCTTGAGGAAAGTGTATCTTGATATCACAAAGGCTTCGTAGCCGTATAAACTACGGAATGTATATACATCAGATATGGCAGTTGATGGTACATAGCTATGATAGACTTACTTGTTGCCGGTATCTGAATGAACTGAGGGATATGTTCCAGTGGAAAAAAAACGGGTCCAACATTCGTCCTTGTGACGTTTTTAGAAAACAAAATACTCCGAGGCGGAAATAATAATCTGAGAAGGACGATCAAGGTACCGTGTTCAGAGGGGCGAGCGTGCCGTAGAGAAAAATTGGACGGGTCACCACCGGGGTGTGATGCGCCAGAATGGGATCATAGCTTTGAGGGTGCGACAATTCAGTCTGCAAATCGACCGTGGCCAAATGTAAGATTCACTGAACAAAACCTTGCATAGCTGCAGTTGTTCGCTCAAAGGCCTGACCATGCACCGCTTGCATTCATTGGGTGGACGATCCCTCGGAGAAATATCGATATTCCTTAATCATCAAGGGCGACGGAGGATGGCCTGGTAAGGGCATTCAACGAGATTGTGAAGATGGAATCGAAAGTCATTGATGGTGCGGCCGAAGTGGTCAGTGCGTGCCGTATGAAGTAAGCTGATTGATTGATCCAGGATTAGTAATCCAGTTGACAAGGGAGAATGCCCATTGCCCTGGTGTTCTCACACTATCGCTATCATCCATCGTGCACTCACCGATATTGCTCTATTGCTCATCAACCATGTCTACAAACCAGAAGATCACAGCTCCATCGAGGGGAAGGCGCTTTCTTCGAAAGATCGACTCTTTCTTCCGCTCTAAAAGTCGTGCTCCGTTGGCTGAACATGCCCGAGTCAATTCCTCCAGTGCATCTCTGCCTGTTTCTCTGCCTGCTCCAGACTCTAGCCCTGCTCACACTTCTGGAGCTGCTCCTGAGCCAGGCTCTCCAGATCTAGGTAACCACATTGGTTTTCTCACTGCTTAGGCAGTTGAACTGACTCTATTCCCAGCTTCTGCTGAAGGCATGGCAGCCTTTCTGTTGACTGCAGAAAATAGTGCTGGGTCTGGTGAGTACTCTCTTCACATCAATGCTTGATCACCACCTCAATTATCCTCAATTATCCTCCAGACTCAAACATGAATGAGTTACTTGGGATAACTTGGAGTGGTGTTGTTCTTTTCCTCAAGAATGTTGAGAAGTCACTCACTGGAACTCCCTTTAAACTTCCCGTTGGCATTGTTAATACTGTTATTGAACTTGGCATTGTAAGTCTGTCTCTTCCTTGTGTAACATTGACTTGAATTCATGATAGGCTGTCACTGAAAATAAGGATGAGTTGCATGAATTGACGATTCAGACTGTAAAACGTTTTCTTGTTGTGAAAGAGTCATTGGACCAGAGTAATGGTACAGATTCAGAAGATCTAGTGAAAGACTTTGCTAAGTGAGTTTAATGCTACTTCTTTTATATTCTAGAGCAAACATTATACAGGAAACTTGCTGCTAAATTTGATGAACTTGATAAGATATCCAAGAAAGCAATATGGAAAAAAATTCTTCAGAATGAGAAAGACAAGTCTCAAATCATTAACATATTCAAGGACATTGATGAACAGACAAAAAATTTTCAAGTGAAACCACTTAGATTTCTAGAGGCATATAGAATTGATATCAAGTTCTTTTAGGTCAGGCTTGCTCTCAAGATTGACAGGAACATCCGTGGCTTGCAAGACTCATTTGATGTCAGTCCTTTGTGAGAAAAATTTGAGGTTTGTAAACTGATTTGAATTTTAGAAACTACTTCTGGATAAATGGCCTCGTTCTAAAAGGGCTGTATATAATGTCAATGCTGATGATGTCTGGGCCTTGTCTCGTGGACCTTGCACACCAGGAACACGAACCAAGATTCTTAAGCAGATTCATGATTGGGCTCAGAATTCATCTCCTAATAGCCCACAAGTTTTCTGGTTGACTGGTCATGCAGGATCAGGAAAGTCAACAATTGCTTATACCATTGCTTGTGACTGCGATGAAGGCATTGATGCGTTGAATAATCTTCAAGCCACTTTCTTCTGCTCTCGGCAGTTTGAAGATACAAGGCTTCAGAAAAACATTGTTCCCACTCTTGTATATCAGCTTGCCCATCATTCTCAGTTTTTTGCAAAGGCTTTATTTAATGCTGATAAAGACTCAGCTGACAAGTCTTTGGCAAAACAACTGCAGGACCTCTTAGTAGATCCTTGGAACAAGTCTATCAACAATCGACCTTCTGACCTTCCACCATATCTTGTTATTATTGATGCCTTGGATGAAATTGAAAGAGAAGGAGGATCAGAATTTCTTCAAGAACTTCTTGAAATCATTGGCAAGAAGCATTTGCATGGCCTCAAGTTCCTTGTTACAAGCCGACCAAACCCTAAACTTGCTGAATTGTGTAACTCCTTTCCACCAAACTCAGTTTGTTATCTCCAAGATGTATCTCAGGAGGAGGCTAATATGGACATTATGACTTATTTGAATCTTAAATTGCCAGCATTTCAGGATGGGGAACTTAGCAAACTGACACAGAAGGCAGATGGTCTCTTCATATATGCTGCAACTGCAGTAAGATACATATTATTAGGCCACACTTCAAGTGAGCAGCATATCCAGATGAGCAAGCTGCTGAACTCTATGAATAATGAAAATTCTTCAAACATCCTCAAAGCAACAGCACAAATTGATGCCCTATATTGTCAAATATTGTCTGAGGCTTTCTTCAGTATGGATGAAGATTTCATTGCACCTCGCTTGAAGATATTACATACTATACTTTGTGCAGAGGAGCATATATCTACCTCTGTTGCTGCTGGACTTTTTACAATCACAGAAGAAGATATGAAGAATATGAAGGAGCAAGCTGATGATCTCATTAAAAAACTTCATGCAGTGCTTTATATTAAAGATGAATCTATTTTCTGGTATCATGCTTCATTTCCAGACTTTATCTTTAATAAGGCACGATCATCCAAGATTCCTTTGATATCTGCATATAGTTCAACAAGTTATAACATGTCATGTGATGCAGATATTTATCATGCTTCTCTCACACAATCTTGTTTTAACAAAATGTTGAAAGATCTTCACTTTAATATGTGTGACTTGCCTTCATCATTTCTTTATGATTCTGAAGTGCCTAATCTTCAAGCCTGTGTTCAAGAGAATATCTCAAGTGCTTTGAAATATTCCTGTCAATATTGGTCTCATCATATACTTAAAGCTACATCAAAAGAGCATGAAAGTATCAAATCTAAATTAGGAAGTTTTCTTGATATAAATGTGCTCTTTTGGCTAGAAGTAATGAATCTACTTGGATCATCAATTCATTGTCACTTTATGCTTCAACAAGTGCGTGAATGCATTACAAAGGTTAGGTGATTATAACTAGTATTGATGGAATTACTAATTTTTACAATGCAGAACATAAATAGGGATTCAGGCCTTGCACAGGAGCTAACTGAGGCAGCCAACTTTGCTGTCCATTTTAGTACCAGTGAAGCTGCCTTGTCCACTCCACATTTGTATATTTCATCATTGGCAACATGGTCAGAGGAAGGGACTTTATCACAAAGATGGAAGAAACACTTTTCCATCCCATCTTTGAAGGGACACAGAAACTACTCAATGCCATCAGTAAATATATTGCAGACAGTTAGCATTAGTTGTGTTTCATTTTCACCTGATGGGAAGTGGATTGTTTCTGGCTCAGATGACAACTCTATAAGGGTGTGGGATGCATCCACTGGTTCACAGCTCCAAGAGTTGAATGGTCACAGTGACATAGTCAAATCTGTTGGATTTTCACCTGATGGCAAGTGGATTGTTTCTGGCTCATATGACAACTCTGTAAGGGTGTGGGATGCATCCACTGGTTCACAGCTCCAGGAGTTGAATAGTCACAGTGACATAGTCACATCTGTGGGATTTTCACTTGATGGCAAGTGGATTGCATCTAGCTCAGAGGACAGGTCTGTAAAGGTGTGGGATGCAGCAACTAGTTCACAGATACAGGATTTGAATGGTCACAGTAACATAGTCACATCTGTTAGATTTTCACCTGATGGAAAGTGGATTGTTTCTGGCTCAGATGACAACTCTATAAGGGTGTGGGATGCATCCACTGGTTCACAGATACAGGAGTTGAATGGTCACAGTGACATAGTCAAATCTGTTGAATTTTCACCTGATGGCAAGTGGATTGTTTCTGGCTCAGATGACAACTCTGTAAGGGTGTGGGATGCATCCACTGGTTCACAGCTCCAGGAGTTGAATAGTCACAGTGACATAGTCACATCTGTGGGATTTTCACTTGATGGCAAGTGGATTGCATCTAGCTCAGAGGACAGGTCTGTAAAGGTGTGGGATGCAGCAACTAGTTCACAGATACAGGATTTGAATGGTCACAGTAACATAGTCACATCTGTTAGATTTTCACCTGATGGAAAGTGGATTGTTTCTGGCTCAGATGACAACTCTATAAGGGTGTGGGATGCATCCACTGGTTCACAGATACAGGAGTTGAATGGTCACAGTGACATAGTCAAATCTGTTGAATTTTCACCTGATAGCAAGTGGATTGTTTCTGGCTCAGATGACAACTCTGTAAGGGTGTGGGATGCATCCACTGGTTTACAGCTCCAGGAGTTGAATGGTCACAGTGGTGGATCCACATCTGTTGCATTTTCACCTGATGGAAAGTGGATTGTCTCTGGCTCATGGGACAACTCTGTAAGAGTGTGGGATGCATCCACTGGTTCACAGCTCCAGGAGCTGACTGGTCACAGTAACATAGTCACATCTGTTAGATTTTCACCTGATGGGAAGTGGATTGTTTCTGGCTCAGATGACAACTCTATAAGGGTGTGGGATGCATCCACTGGTTCACAGCTCCAGGAGTTGAATGGTCACAGTGATGGAGTCACATCTGTTGGATTTTCACCTGATGGCAAGTGGATTGTCTCTGGCTCTTGGGATGAGTCTATAAAGGTGTGGGAGGCATCCAGTGGTTCACAGCTCCAGGAGTTGAATGGTCACAGTGACATAATCACATCTGTTGGATTTTCACTTGATGGCAAGTGGATTGCCTCTGGCTCAGAGGACAGATCTGTAAGGGTGTGGGATCCATCCACTGGTTTACAGCTCCAGGAGTTGAATCACAGTAACATAGTCACATCTGTTGGTTTTTCACCTGATGGGAAGTGGATTGTTTCTGGTTCAGATGACAACTCTATAAAGGTGTGGGATGCATCCACTGGTTCACAGCTCCAGGAGTTGAATGGTCACAGTGATGGAGTCACATCTGTTGGATTTTCACCTGATGGCAAGTGGATTGTCTCTGGCTCATGGGACAACTCTGTACAGGTGTGGGATGCATCCACTGGTTCACAGCTCCAGGAGTTGAATGGTCACAGTGGTGGAGTCACATCTGTTGGATTTTCACTTGATGGCAAGTGGATTGTCTCTGGCTCAGATGACAACTCTGTAAGGGTGTGGAATGCATCCACTGGTTCACAGCTCCAGGAGTTGAATGGTCACAGTAACATAGTCACATCTGTTGGATTTTCACCTGATGGCAAGTGGATTGTCTCTGGCTCATGGGACAACTCTGTAAAGGTGTGGGATGCATCCACTGGTTCACAGCTTCAGGAGTTGAATGGTCATAGTAGGATAGTCACATCTGTTGGATTTTCATCTGATGGAAAGTGGATTGTTTCTGGCTCAGATGACAACTCTATAAGGGTATGGGATGCATCCACTGGTTCACAGATCCAGGAGTTGAATGGTCACAGTGATAGAGTCACATCTGTTGGCTTTTCACCTGATGACAAGTGGATTGTCTCTGGCTCATGGGACAACTCTGTAAGGGTGTGGGATGCATCCATTTGTTCACAGCTCCAGGAGTTGAATTCTCACAGTAATAAGGTCACATCTATTGGATTTTCACCTGATGGGAAGTGGATTGTCTCAATTTACAACAACAAGTCAACAATTATGAATCAAAATATCTGGAAACCCACTTCCAATGGCTGGCTTGTGTTACTTTTTAATGATAACCATCTGATGTGGGTCCCTAATGATGTTATCCAGGTATTATGCCATCCACTTAATACTCTAATTATCTCTCTGAAAGGCCTTTTTCATGTTGATTTTTCATCTTGCCACTTTGGTAAAAACTGGATACAATGTTATAGATTACAACTTTAACTCAACATCTATATAGTTTGCAAGATAACTCCTTTTGCTTTCTTCAACTCTCAGTTTCTATCATTATCCACTTTTATCTCTTGGAAGCATGAAGTTCAATCCAATTTGTTTCAGTAAAATAGGAGAAATAGTTCAGAAAAATGTTTCTAGTTTTTGCATTATTTTTTAGAGCAAAAGATAGATTTTCTTCATTTTTTCTTGAGAGATTCAAGAAATACAATTCATATTTCTCACCCAGTCTTTATTGGTCCAGTCCTAAGCAGTCTATCTGACTTAAAAGTGAGGCAACCACAACCATCAGTCTGGTCTTTTCTAGTCCAGTTCAGTTGCCAGTCTCTTTTACAGTTTTATAGACCAGATCTTTAAACCCTATTTGTATGGTATATCTACATGATACTGTACACTAAATGTGACACTACTGTGAGGGTACTTCCAGTGTGTTATATGTACTTATCTTGAGATGCTCTCAATGGCAGAGACCTGTCAAGGGACTCTCACTAAGGAGTTCCCCAGACTTGTTCTCTTTGGATTTCCCTCTGCTAGGTGTGTAGTTATGCTTATAGACACTGTACAATACTGAACAGACTTTGTATTTCCCAGTTGTGTGATTGTGCCATAGCCTCTAGAGGTCATCCTTATAGCAGGATATTGAGTTTCTTACTTTGATCTGGGATTCCTCTTTAGATTGCTTGAACCCTTCTTTCCCTCCTAGTCTCTCAAGTACAGTGTCCATAATTGTATAATGCTGTGAACCTCATCCTCAGTCTAGGCATTATCAACTGAGGTGCTCAACAATATCTCTGTTAGGGGACTCCTACCTCTCCCTCTATGAGTTCTATCTCTCCTTTTATAACCTTTGTTTTCCCATTTCTTGGTTCTGTCATTTTCATTTGACTTCAGTCCATCTGTTTCCACTCCAAGGCACAAGAACGCTTGACACTTAGTCAGCAACAAGTGTTCTTGAGGACTGCATGGCCAGCCCATGGCTATCTCCAGAGTTTGATTATTTTTGGATATATGCCCCTTTAGGACTGTCTCTTGTTTTTGTGTGGCTTACATGTATTATACAATTAGTTTACATGCTTCCAGTGCCTCTGAAGCATTGCTTCTGGCATAGGAGATCTCCAGACTTGTTCTCTTTGAATCTCCCTCTGCCAAGTGTGTAGCTAGGCATATATCCACCTGTACAGTACTCAATATAGACTTTGGATCTCCCTCTGCCAGTTATGTGATTGCGCCACAGCCTTCAGAGGTCGCCCTTACAATCTCAGGTATATATATATGCTCTTTCTCTTTGCTCTTTGTTTGGTGCTTTGCATTGATTCAGGTCTGGCTCTCGTGTTGGTGTTCCTGACTACCAGATCACAACACTCCTCACTATATAAGTGTCTCAAGTCTTGTGCTCCTCACATGGAATCCTGCATCCTCAGAACGGTCTGCACATCAATCAGGAACTGGAGCAGTATCTATGCCTGTTTTGCAATGAGCACCAAGATGACTGGGATGAACTGCTTGCTGATGCAGAATTCCAGTACAACAATCATGTTCACTCTTCTACTTAGATGTCCCCCTTCTTTCTGGACATTCAGTGTCACCTCTGCATGTGTCTTGACCCTTGTACACACTCATTGGAGAATGAGTCCATTAACGAGTTTGTAGACTGAGTGAAGGCAGCACAGAAGGAGGCAAAGGCTGTATTAGTAAAGGCAAAAGACAACATGGCTCAGTACCACAATTGTGGGCATGTTTCTCTCCTCAAATACAAGATAGGCAATTGGGTATACCTGGATGGGTCAGATATCAGCACTACATGGCCATCAAAGAAGCTGTCAGATTGCCACCACAGTGGAAAGGCAAGTTGGACCATTAGCCTACTGACTAAGATTGCCAGTTGGAATGCACAAGCTTCACTCAGTCTTCAATGTGGTGAAGCTCTTTCCAACTCCTGATGACCCCATTCCAGGCCAGCGCTCACATCCTTTGTGTAAGGGCGACCTCTGGAGGCTGGTGGTGCAATCACACAACTAGCAGAAGGAGATTCAAAGTCTATATTGAGTATTGTACAGGTAAGTACATGTATAATTACACACCTGGCATTGGGAGATCCAAAGAGAACAATTCTAGGGATCCTCTATGCTGGAGTGATGCTTCCAAGGTTGCAGAAACATGGGAACTAGCTGCATAGTACACATAAGTCACACAAAAACAAGAGACAGCTCCAAAAGGAGCATATATCCAAAAATGATCAAACTCCAGAAATAGCTATAGGCCATCAAGAACGCTCATTGCTGGCCTCATTGCTGACTAAGCATTGCGCATTCTCAATGCTCTGAAGTGGGAACAGATAGACTGAGGTCAGATGGAAAGAGCAGAGTGGGCAAATGGGGAAAATAACTGAGAATAGGGAAAGACAAAGAGAATAAAGAGAAACATGGGAAATGGAGGTCCCCTGACACTTTGCCCTTACCAGTCCTGGTCAATGACAAAGAGGAACACAAAGTGGAGGAGATTCTGGATAGCCAGTGGTTTTGCCAGAAACTCCAGTTCAAAGTGAAGTGGAAAGGTTATGGTATAGAAGAGGGAACAGCTTTTGCAGAGATGGCAAGGGAAGCAGAACATGAAGATGTAGTGAACCATGCTCAAGACAGAGTAAGGCAGGTGATTGTGGACCTCCCAGCAGAAAGCAAAAAGGAGTTGATTGACAAGGCTGGTGTTGCGAAGGACCTAATGGGTTTGGTGGGGCTAGACTCCTTGGAGGTAGAATTTATAGCAGCATGCAAGCTAAGGAATGGAGGGGTGCTATACAAGTTTAGTACTGTTGACACTGCAAAGTGGCTAACAAAGAAAGACATCAAACCACTTTCCTCAAAAAAATAGACATAATTTACAGTTGCAAGCAATTCAGAAATGAAGACCTGTATACTTTGAAGGACACAACAAACACAATGCATGGAAGACAAGGGCAGGAATGCTTGTAATATGTATCAAGACAGAAAGTTGCACAGTGCAGGTATTCAATATATACAATGACTGTGAACACTCAAAGAGCATGGCAGCATTAGGGAGCTACTTGGTCAGCAAGGAAGGAAGAGCCACAAGGGGAAGGACAGGAGAAGAGATGGATAGGAGGCTGGATCAGGTCATGAAGGTGATCATGGCAATGGTGGAAGCAATAGTGCTAAGGAGGAAGACCTCATCATACTCATCATACTCTCAAAGAGATGGTGGAGCCAGGAGCTAACCAGGATGAAGGAAAGAGCTAGAGAAGCTGAGAAAGCATTGCAAAGAGTACTAATGTTTCCAGACCACCCAGCACATGAAGCTTTTTGAAGAGCTTGAAATGACTATAGACAAGCAATTAAGGACACTAAGAAGCAGCACTAGAAGAAGTGGCTGGAGAGGGTAAGCTACAAGATAGTGTGGGACACTAAGAATTTTGTCATGGCCCTGCCAAGCAATGAAGACAGAGCAAGGGTTCCAGCCCTTAAGGAAAGGATAGGGAGAAGAACCAAGGAGATAGAGGACAATGAAGGGAAAACAAAACTATTTCACCAGGCCTTCTTCTATGACAGTCCTGCTGACACAGACATACCAGACAGCTTCCAGTACCCTGAGCCAGCATTTTAATGGTTGACTGTTATAGACCAGGAGATATACAAAGCTGTAGCAAGATTGTGCCTCCACAAAGTCCCTGGGGTAAGCAGGATACTGTCAGAGGACCGATCTCCAGACTGTCCCACCCTAGCTGGGCTTAGCCTTTGGTGATCTGGCACTCTATTCTAGCCGACACTCAGGCTGCCTGTGCACCTTGGACCTCTGTGCCCTACTGACTCCCCCACCATTTTGGCAACTACTTCCTGAAGGGTCTATCCAGCGCCTTTGGCTCACTCTATTTATCATCTGTGGTTACATACCTGACTCAGTGTTACTCAGCCTTGTCTTAGCATTACTCAGCAGGATTATTGTTGCTTACTTAGCTCCTATTACATACTGGTCCACTTAGTCCATATCTTGTAGTCAGTGGCCTCCGCTTATTCATTAGGTAGTAGTCATAGCACTAGCCAATGTAGTATATAAGTAGGACTGCAGGATAGGATATCCTGCAGTCCTAACAATAGCATTGCTTCTGGGTCTACACACTAGCGTGACTGTAAGACTTTCCAGTGATGGCCTCCTCCTCTCTGCCATCACCCTCCCTCTTGACTGCCTCATCTTCCAGGTGCTTGCCAGCCTCCATGCCCTACTTGCCTGCCACTTGCAGCCACTTAGTGGTTGTTAGTGTGGCCGGCGTTTGGGCTGGCTCCCACAGCTGAGTCATCCCCTTACAGATACCCAATGCTTGGAGGGTGGATGTCACAATATGCATGTGACCGTCTCGTCCATTCAGTAGTTGTACTTATTGTTACTTCTTTACTTTTGTTCATTTTGTCTTTAGGTATGTTTCCCTGTGACTACATCCATAGTTACAGCAATATATTTTGTCTTTAGTGCTACTAGATGTGCTGTGTTGCAATCAGCCAATCTCAAGCCTTACACTGTCTTCATGTAGGAGAAGACCCAGACAATCTTCAGTGCATTCAAGTTAAAGGCATTGCTGCTGAGCTGAATGTAGGTGATGCAGGACTGGAGGAAATTCTCACCATATGTGATCTACATCTAGATCACAATATACATGTGTTGCTAGAAGATCTCGGTCTAGAACTTTAAACATATGATCATGCCTTCTAATCAAAGATCATTAAATTTCTGTTTCAAGATTCTAGTCAACAATATTGATGTAATTTTCAGTCCTCTTCAATTAGAAACAAGTACATTGGACTTACAAAGAAAATGTGGATCATGTGTGAGTTAGCTGAGATGGAGAGAATGGGAAAGTTCAAAGCAGATGTGGCAAGATCGCTTATCTTCAACAGGGTCTTCAATGTCAACTTGTCAGATATCATTCCCTGACTTCAAGTCAGAGACCAATGTACTAGGGACTCATGGATTCAAAACAATACCTTGAATGAGATGGCCTGAAGAAATGTGATTGTGTCAGATCCTGGAGTACACGATGTGTTTATAATGACAACAAAATGGATGTCTTTTCTTATCTTTGAAGTGTAGGGTGGTCAATATATAGAGGGGTTTGTATCTTCATCAAACCCCTCTTTAACAGCAAATTCACCCTCCTCATCATAAATAAAAATGACTCCAGGCTGAAGAATTCTATGACAGCAAGGAGGACATGGTAAAGCTCCTTTTCTCCATTTCCTCTATTCATTTGTCAACTTATTTTTTGCTCCTCTACAGTTTGATTTTGACAATGAGCATGAAGCCCAAGAAGCAAAGATTGCACTCACATGTAAGATTCAATCATAGAGCCTACAAAGATATGAACATGGACAAAAATGAAGATATGAAAGGATGAGATCAAGCAGTTCATGTTTTTCTCTACTTTTCATATCTGAGCGCAAAAGAGGAGACAAAGGCAGTGCTAGCCAAAGTCAAAGAGAATATGGCCCAGTATTACAATTGCAAATGTGTCCCTGCTCTCAAATACAAGCCAGGAGACAGGGTATATCTGGATGGATCAGACATCACCATAACACAACTGTTAAGGAAACTATCACATTGTCCTGGCAAGTATTCTCAATGGTCACATGACCAGGCATTGGCAATCTCCGGAGTCTTGACCATTTTTGAAGATATGTCTCTTTTGAGGTTGTCTCTTGTTTTTGTGTAGCTTATGTGTACTGTACAATTAGTTCCCACACTTCCACAACCTTTGAAGTCTTGCTCCTGGCATAGGTGATCTCTAGACTTGTTTTCTTTGGATCTTCCTTTGCCAGGTGTGTAGTTATGCATGTACCTACCGCCAGTTGTGTGATTGCACCACAGCCTCCAGAGGTCACCCTTACAGTTTACAGACTTTGAGGTGAGCAATGACATCATGAGTTAGCAGACCAAAGGTGATTAGGTGATTGTCAATTGTGTAAATCAGAATTGGGGCAGGTTTGGCAGAATGAGGGAGTGAGTGTTAGGTCGCAAAAGAGTCAGGGATGTGGAAAGAGGTTGTGCTGATGTTGACAAAAGCATAGGACTTGATGGGCTTACAGTTGAGGAAGAGTATAGTGAGAGAAATAAAGAAATGATCTCTATCATGTGGATCTAGACAGACATGAGTAGATAGTGGGTACAAAGGGGCTAACACAGGGTGCATTGACCTATATGTATTTGAAACATATTTTAAATTTTGAGTGAAAAAGAAACCTTTTTGTTTTACATATATTATTAATTAAAATGCTAAAATTTTACAATCTTTGTTTACA
>JAGGAX010008531.1:0-13953 GCA_017657335.1 Termitomyces titanicus | reverse complement strand
TGTAAGGTTGGGATGCTGGATTTGCTTGCTTGGCAGTCGGTTCAGCAATTTTAACTCCCACAAATTCCTCTAATGACATCCATCCTTCCACCAAATCATAGGATACATATCTCGCTGCATACTCTTTCTTCTGCATATTATCAGTAATGCCGCAATCCCAAAGTAGATATTCCAGTTTGTGGAAATATTGTGATATTCATGAGCTTTTGTTTTGTCCCATTTTGGGGCAGAGTTGTGGTCACATGTGGGCATTTGGGTTCAGCTTCCATTACTTTTTGAGTTGTTATAATTGGGATTGTTAGTGAATTTGGTGTTTGTAGACATGAGTGAATTGATCAAAATTCCTCTTCAGAAGTTAAAGGAGTAAGTGGTGAAAGAGGTCAAGGGAATAAGGTTTTGTACATTTGATGTCCATGCTGTTATTGTCTTCTGATGACACCAAGAGGAATATAGAAGAGATGGCATGATATTCAGAGAATGAGGAATGTTGATGAACGCTGGAGGTGAGACAAGACTCAGGTTCTGAAAGGGTTGCTCCAGAGAACATGTGGATGAAGCCATGCCCAAACTATTGAAAGGTAGGAGAAACGGAGGCTGGGGGTTGCTGGCGAGTGATAAAGCTCAGGGTTTGTGAGGATGGTTCTGAAGAGTAAGCGGATAAGGGGGACAAATTACTGGAAGAAAGGTCATGTGGAGTTCAGGAGTTGTTCAGAAATTCTGGGTCAGCATGGGATGTGAACACTAAAGGTGGGGTGGGCCATAAGTGCTGGTGGGATTGTAAGGGAGATGGCCTATTTAAGACAAGGAGATTTGCAGAGGGGAAGAGATGGGAGTTGACGGTAATGAGGAGAGGATAAGCTACCTTTATACAGATGAGAGAACATGTCTATCCAATAAATTTGGCACATTCACTGCTGTCACCAAAAGCTGTTTCCACTGGGAAAAGTATAAAAGAAACACATTATAGCATTTCTTTGTGAGAAGAAGAAACATGTTATACCATTTCCTTGCCTTTTTGTCGTGGAAAAAGGCTTTGAACAACACAAGATGCTTTTTTCCAAGACAAAATAGCATACCATTTTTCTTTTTGACTTTCCCAACAACTTCCGTCACGGTCCATAGCAGTGATACAACAATCGTAGAAATGTGATTGTTGTTTTCCAGCCCAAAACAAACTCTATACTCAGATGTGCATCGATATCAAACCAGCATCACATTATACCAGAAGAAAAGATCTCTTGACGCATGGTAGGCTGAGGGAAGATACTCATTCTTGGCCCACGGTCAAAAAATAATATATCAGAACAAGACGAGAAAAGTGAGGAATTGCTGCAGTGTAGCACTTATGATACAGTGGTACACCATTCATAATGGTCGAAGTCGACGAGAGCATTCTGGACACACCAAAAAAATCTAGTATACAAGTGCGTACCCTGATGAGAGAATAAATACTAGACCGCCGCTCAGTCATTTTAGTGGTGGGGTTCATAAGCATACGGCTTGTATCATTCCAGGGGTGCAAGATAAAGAATGGCATACATGTGTAAGCTCGCAAAACCACAAGGGGGTTAACGTTCAGCGCTCAGCGAGCCTTGCTCACACTGAACAAATCTATATCACGTGGCCACTGTGTCACATTAAACGCGGTGCTTAAGTTTATGACCGCGATCAACTATCTTCTGTACTGGTCGGTTTTGTACCCACAGTCTCGTCCGTCTCATCGCTGTTAACTCTGGCTTAACATATAAGCCATGGCTTTCAACTTCGATTCTCTAGAGAACCCAATATTTAAAATCTTGTCTGCTCCTAACACTGACTTAACGACGATCAGCGCAAAGAGTGTTCGCCGTCAGTTAATCAAGGAAGACCCTTCTATCACACAAGAATTTTTGCGGGACCACAAGGAAGATATCGATGGTGTTATTGGGAGGGTTTTTGAGATAGTCAACGCGCAACAGGCTGAGGGAAGCAACGAGGTGGAGGCCGAGGTATCCGAAATGTCGGAGTCGCGGAAACGGAGGCAGGACGACGACCTTGGTGAGGAGGAAGTAGATGATGCTGAAGTCGAAGTCCCCCCTGTGTCCAAGAAAGCGAAGAGGGCTTCCAAAAACGAGCTCAGTGATGCAGAACTGGCGCGTCAGCTTTCCGATGAGCTGAACGGTCGCTCCCGACGGACGTCGGCGAAGCCAACAAAAGCGCGTGGGAGCACGAATGGTGCCGCTAAGAGGGGTGGGAGGACTAAAAAGAGTGCAGAAACCGTGAATTCCGATGACGACAGCGATGGCGGTGAGAGGAAGACGAGAAAGAAATCGTCTGGGGGTGGTGGGGGGGGTGCAAAAGGTGGATTTGCGAAGGAGTTTATCTTAAGGTACATCCTCTTGCGTTCTTCTGTACTTCAAGTTATTTCTGACGTCTGTTTTAGCGAACCACTCGCAGCGGTTCTTAGAGTTGATAAGCTCTCACGGCCACAGGTGGTCAAGCAACTCTGGGTTTATATCAAGGACAATGAGCTGCAAAATCCTGATAACAGACGTGAAATTATGTGTGATGCTGGCCTTCGCCGTATATTTGGTGTCGACAAGATTGACATGTTTAAGATGAACAAAGTTCTCGGACAGTAAGAACCTTCTTTTTCTCACTGAGACTGCATAGTCATCTCAATGTTCTAGACATCTTCACGAGCTTGAAGGTTGACGTAGACGATAACGGCACAACCTCAACCGTTTGTTTCTTGTATGCCGGTTTGTAAACTTTTTGAGGGTGTTCATTTTCTAAATTAAACCTCCAGGTTGATCCAATATCTATCTTGTCTACGAGTTCGAAATTGAATTATTTTGTGTCCACAATGACCAGAATAAAGTGACATCAAGCGTGCGATACTCGTACTATGTATGCTTATTGAGGACACAAAACAGTTGTGCACCGCTTTCGAAGTTTTTGAACGTTGTACCCAGGATGCATTACTGACTCCACCATCAAGCCGCCGCGGCCCTGCGAGTCCGCTTCTTTCCGCAGGAGCGTTTGATTTCATGTCGATTACGGGCATCAGAACGGGAGAATTCCTCTCCGCATAAGCGGCAACGCTTAGAAGGATCGACAGGTACTGGATCTCGGTGTATGGACGCCGTAGCAAGATGCCTTGCCAAGTCATTCGACCGCGTGAAAGTCGATTTGCACCACTTATATGGACAATGAATGGTAGTTTCATCCTCTGGATTGTCCACGTTCACGTAGAGAAATTCAGGTGACACAGATAGCTGTCCAGCGACGGGTATAACCCCTTCTGCGGTAGAGTAGCTCGAAGAAGCAAAATACGTTGGCGTAGGACTGAATGGCGCGTCATCCATAGCCTCTCCGGAGTACTCAGCATAGGCTGAGAATGGCGATCGATGCTTGGTTGGGCTAACCGACGGATCTGAAACAGACGGACAAGCAACCGATGGAATGCCAGGTCTGGCGTAGAGTGGGTCACGGGTTTCGCTGACGGGGATCTGCCCCTGCTGTTGCAGAAGCTGATACATATCTTGTGGTGCTGGAGTGAAGGCACGCCTGGAACCCGTGTCATAGTCGAATGCCAATGGTGAACGATTACCTTCATAGCCGCCCTGGAGGCCGTTGACCGAATTCCAACCGTTCTAGTTTTCAATTAGATAGGAACAACTAAGGTATATGTTCAGCTGACCATTTGGCGTTCAGGCATGACACTTGCGCTTCGAGAGATGGTCTGACCACGATGCTCAATGTACCAGCCTTTGTTGTTAAGAGAAGACCCTGGCAAGTGGGCTTGCAAGGCAGTCTTGTCCGAACTGGTTTGTGACCACATATGGGCTCTGAGGAATAAAGATGAGCGGGGCGTTCGACCTGGTAAGTGCATAGAAATGGATCACCTTTTCCCCTCCTTTGGAACTATGGGCGTGAGAGCGGAGGCTAGGCTACTACTTGACTGGTAGTAGCGTTGCGGGACTTGGCCACCGCCTGCCGCATTTTCCAATGCCTGATGGGTGGAAATATTATGATTTGACGCGCGTGTTCCAAGAAACTCATTAAGTGCGAGACTAGCATTCGACATTTGCTTTAGAGGAGAGTTCGATGGATGTCAGCGCGACTGTATGGGTATGATTAGTGCTAGAAGCCATTTGCCCTCTTTTTAATCCGTAATCGCCTCAAGAGCGCCAATCGCCGTTGGATCGTCTCCCGTGGCTGTTGGACACGCGACAAAAGACGCGCACGTATCAATTTCAATCATGACGATCGTGTCGAAGTCAATCTTCTGTACTGACCTTAATAGGTTAAAATGTTTCGATCTTGGCTATATGTCAGGAAGATGCCGTCGAATGCCATCTCGGATGCAGTTTTCCTGGCAAGAGTCTAATTCACCACCGTGTTCTACTCGCTGCGCACGATTATCAGCAAGATGTAGATCTTATCGATGAGGGAGGGTAGAGGGTATCGGTCATCGACAACGTTGCGATGATCCTTTGCGCGGGGCTAATGCTGGCTACATACATGATTGATATAGGTATATATCAGTAGGGCCTAGCCCAAGCCTCGCCACGACGTTTCAGCATGTTGCACGAGGCACAATGTCGAAAACTACATACTACTTTCTCAAAGACAATAGTAGATTCATGTGTAATGAGTTGAGCGCCTAGTATGATTGGGAGACTCCTCAAATCCTCAATGAAGACTGGGTCTGCTCTGGTTTGCGAGAGTGTACGCCACTTGGGACGATGGCTGGACAGTTTACACAAATCAAGAACACTTGAGGAATTCTGGGAATCCAGTTCGGAGAGGTAGTCCGTCTTGGCAAGCCAAAAGGGAGATGGATACCGATCAGCTTGTCAATGATAGACGGAACTTTATTAAGACTATGGTGGGCGGCCTCGAAGTTCAAGTTCTCCGTACAGATTACTCTTTAATTGACAATCGTTGATACTGAACTGAACGCATCATGAAAACCTGGACGTGGTACCATACAAATAGCAGCCCATACCTTTTCAAGTTTGCCAGCCTCAATACTCGCCGTGGAAATGTGTCAGCATGTGAACCGGTCGACAAGCCTGTGGTACATATCATAGTCAACGGTGGGTACCTGTTGGGAAAACAGAATGACAGGGTTAGCGCAGAAGGGAAGCACATGTAACGCCTATACTAATTCAGCGAGCCTTCGAGACTGTAGGGAAGGATCTCGGGCTTTACCTCAGCCTCTGGATAGGAACATCGATGGACCTATTTGTGATATCGCGGAGCGGATTTGATTACAATCGCACCAAATTCTGACATTGAAGATGAAAATATGCATGTAAACGTCTTTTTCAGCAAGTTCGAAAGGTTGAGGAGATACCTTGGGTCGCCAGTCTTGGGTAAGAAGTGACGTCATAACTTCGAATCCGTTTGTAGTACGTATACAGCTCCTTGTATACAGTACTCATAGAGCTTCTTGGTTGGTTATTAGTTGTAATTGTATGACGATCGAGGGAAGGGAGGTTATTTGACTAACTAGGATAATCACCCAAGACACATCTTGTGATGAGGCACCAGCAGATTAATGGTATCCTTTCGAAACAGATGGCCATGATTCAAACTTCAAGCTATCCTCCGACATAAAGCCAAATTTGATTCATTTCGCATGCCCATTGATTGGTTCACGACACAAAGGATAGAATCCATGTCGGCTATCCTTCGACTATTTTCAGGTCTTCGATTCCCGAGATCCAGACGTTATTTAGTGCTGGATATCGTATCGGTCTTGCTGCCCCTAAGAATATAGACCAATTCCGTTGTGAAAGAGGATGTATTGCGAGAGTGGCGATGATTATAAGAAATCGGCGAGACGGCTGGATTTAACGAGACATTCTAGGATGTAAAGAGTTGGTACAGAAAGCAATGCAATATAGTCCGATATCAAAACGTGCACGAACCATTCAATAAGTCAACCGGAAAAAACATAAACTCACGGAGATAAAAGAGCTAATTGAGACATTGGGACTTCATCCACTCCTTGTCATTTGCGTTGAAATCGATACCTTTTCGTTTCCACCAAGCTCGAGCATCTTCTCCGCCGCCGATTGCGTCTTCCAGCGCCTCCTCGACATCACACATTCGATACTGTATCGGAAGGCCAGATTTATCCCACCACTCCAAAACTTCTGGCCAGTTGTGCCTTGTGGCACCTATCAGAGCATCGTGGTCAAATTTGACTTGTAGTCCGCTCCTGAGCCACCACTCAAGGACTTGAACTTTCCCATGACAACTAGCATGGTGCATAGCATGGTGATCGTATTTTAGTTCTAGTCGTGAAGCAGCCCACCATTCCAGGACTTGTACATGGCCCGCGGTGCTCGCCATCTCCATGACACGTCCAATCTTGAGAGGAAGCCCAGTGAGCTTGTGTTGTCGTAGCCACCAGTCAAGCACAGGAATACGGTTTTTTGCGCTAGCTTGTTCAAGCGCAGCTTCGGTGTACTCCATTGGCCGCCCCCATTTTAACCACCAATCCAGAGATACAACTTGGCCGTTCCTAGATGCCCCATGAATGGCTTCTGCGACTGATTCCGGAGCGGGGGGAGGTATCAAAAGAGGATGTTGCTCGAACCCATGTTTCCACCATGAAAGGACATCAGTGCGACCATGTCGTGAGGCTTTTATTGGAATCAGATCGTCTTTGAAGATTGACTGGAAAGTCGAGTGATGTGCAGAAAGAAAGTACTCAAGAACACTGATGTAGCCAAATCGGATTGCAAGGACTGCCCCGACTTTGGTTGGTGGGTTTAAGCATGGATTTGCGGTACGGATGAGTGGCACATAACCGGGTAGCATTGCACTGTCTGTTACTGATGCACGAGACCATTCTGGAGGTCGCGGAAGGTTGGTAGGTATTCCAACCGCTTTCGCTAGTTCCCAGTCTCCAACAAAATCGAGTATATCGGCCAAGATTTCGATTGGCAGGCCAGGAAGACGGTCTGACTTATGAAACTTGGTTGTGGGAAGTATGGGTGACTTTTGCTGATGCTTTGTAGGAGTCGATGGGAAATGATATGTGTGGATGTCATGGTGGCCAAGCCGCGAGGCGAGGTCTGTATCAGAACCAGTGGTGGGTAGGTTACGGACTTTGAGAAATAGGACGAGCTCGTTGTGGCTCAGTTTCTGATACGCCTGGGTGACCTGAGCGAGCGGCGATGATTCCTCCTAGGAAGAGACTATGAGCATGATCCCAACGAGGGAGGACATAGCTCCTTACCATCTCACCGGAAGTTCAGTCCAAGTTTCAATTTGGTACTTTTTCCCACAATTTATAAATACATGCATATAAGATTGGAATTGTTAAAGACTAATCTAGACTACGACCAGCTCCCTTCTGTCACGGTCCATTCGATCCCTGTGCCGCTTTCTTTCATTTCGGGCTGACCAGTGAAAGCGCCTCGAACATACCTATATGTCGCATGAACCTCGCGTAGTTGGTTTGAAGCGAACGATCGTCTGCTTCCATTCCGAAGTCTTTCACAAGCTCTTTTGCCATATCGACTTATGTCCTTGGATTTAAGAAATATGCTCTTCCTTGTGGTTTAACCACTCACGGTCATAAGCGAAGAGCGAACGCAGGTCAGCAGGATACAGCTCGCTCTTGCTGCCGTCTGATTTGTAAAGAGGCATCAAAGGTTCGTCGAGGTTCAAAGTCGAGTTCCTAGCTCTTGCCTCCCTGTAATATGTATCAAGTCAAAAAACACCACCTCAGAGGAGGTTCAAAATTGTCAATGACTGACGAATTGCGGAGGGAAATCGTGATATCAGATATTTGCTTTTTGTTTTCTTGGACTTGCTGTTGCAGTGACACAGGGATGTATTCTCGGATCTGTTCCTTGACCTGGTCTTTTACTTGGATGGCAATTTCTTTTCTAAGTCGTGCTGAAATTTCGTCCCTTTCCACGCAAGAGCAATCAGTCAGGGCGTCCGGTCATAGAAGAAAAGGCAAACTTCAAGCGCTTTTGAATATCAACTTTGAAATCCTCCCTGATCTTCTTTTTGGCTCTGCTAATGAAACCATTTTGCGCTCTCCGGTGGTCGTATAGACGTGTTTGCAGATCTTGAATCTCAGAAGTTCTGTCCTGAGTCGAGCATCTGGAGCTTCAGCGATGATTTCTGAGTTATTCGTCGGCACTCACCATATTAAGGTCGATCTTTGAAATGAAGGCACCTGCCGACTGTTCATTGAAAGTATTGAGATTGTGCTCACTTTGACTCGCAGAGTTAAAGAGTGAACTGAGGTGCATATATGGGCTACTCACAGTCTAAGCAAGGTATCCTTCATTCCATTGGCTAATCTTGCCACGTCCGCATTGCTCGTGTGCGGTGGGGCAGGGACGATAGCGTCGCTCTGGTTGACCATTGTGGGGTTTGTACCGGTGTCAACAGGCATAGTCAGAAGAAAATAGTCTTAAAGTTATAGCAGCCACGCGCATGAGGTGTTAGCCTCGAGGATTCCTCATGGTCCCTTTAAACGGCAGTCGCTATGCGACACGAAGAATCAGAAGCTTAAAATGAGCGCTCACAATGTTCTTCAGTCTATAAGTAGTTTGTCTAAGTCAAGACTATTTACAAATACTTATGGTCAATCCCCTTGGACAGGTTAAAGGTTGCCACGAATATTTTGGTCCCTAAGTACATGGTATACGTGTCGTGGTGTGGTTCACGAATAAGCATGAGACTTACATGGCAGACTTCTTTGCATTCTTCCATTCAGGGACTAGGTCTTTTCCCATTCCGGTAGTCAAGTAATCTCTCAAATTCTGTAGAGCACGGATCTCCATCTTGCGTTGTGAATCCTGTGTTTCCGTACCCATATGGGGCAGTAGTGTGATGTTGGGGAACTCAAGGAATCGTGGATTGACCTCAGGCTCGTTAGGGAAGACGTCAAGACCCACAGATGCAAGCTACAGATGGCACCTAGTCAGCACACATTCGTTAGATGAAAAAAAACTTATGACTAACATGACCGTCCTCCAAGGCTCTGATCATCGCCTCTTCATCGATGACCTTTCCACGCGCAGTGTTGATGATGATCGCGCCCGGCTTCAAAGCGCGGATCATCTTCTCTCCCACAAGACCAACCGTGTCCGTGCGAAGCGGCACATGTATACTCAGCACATCAGCCTGCGCCAGCATCTCGTCCACGTTCTCGAAGTACTCGCACCACTCGGGAGCATTCTGAACCTTGTGTCTGGAGTGGTAGATGATGCGCATGGGGAATGCGTGTGCAAGTTCTGCAAATCGTAGGCCAATACCACCTAAACCCAAGATAGCGAGCGTACGACCGGTGAGATCGTGAGCCTTGGAAGACAGGCCGGATGGCTTCCACTGTCCTGCGCGCAAAGATCTCTCAGAGATAGAGTACTGGCGTAATGTTGAGATGAGGAGGTAAAGGGCAGTAGTGGCTGTGGCATCATCAACGGCTCCGGGTGTGTTTGAAAGGTAAATTCCTGGTCAAGATGGATCAGACTCCTCCAGGATCTCGGTCAGAAAATCGTAACTCACCTCGTGCGATGCAAGCGTGGACATCAACAGGATCATATCCGGCACCGTTGTGTGCGATCCACTTGACGTTGGTGGAGAGTCCATTAATGATTTCCTTGTCGAACGTCCCGATAATACTTGCTGACTCGTTTTCTCTATATATCCCCTCAACATCGAAATACTGTCCTCCAGGTTGAAATGCGGCCAGGAATTCCGGACGATTTTTGGAATCAAGATACTGTCGATAACCCGTGAATTACACTCCGAACCATATTACGACATAATCGATTAATCACTTACGACCACTTCTGCGATGTCCTCGAGAAGTCGTTTGACATCGTCGTGCGCCCAGACAATGCGACCTTATCTGGCTTTATTAATATGTTGAATGCTGTAACGGAGCTCTTTTACCGCATATGAGAACTTTAGGTGTCATTTCTATCGAGCGCAATGAGAATGGATACGATTGATGAACTTGTTCATATCGCGCACCAAGGTTTATTCAGTGTGAAGCGAAACGTCGAAGTTGGGACCTCTGCACGAGTTGATAATTGATGGAAACGTAGAAACGTGGGAGATAGTTATCGATATCTATCTTGTACAAATGACATCTTCGACAGGTCAGCTTGAATTCTTTCTAGGGTGAGGATCATAATATCGGCCCGTTTGAATCCGTCCTCCTTCTTGCCTCGTCAATATTGACCAGAAACTAACACCCAAATATGCAGGGGATTTATTAAGAAATACTAGTATGTGTACGCGACAAATTGTCATCAGACCATGATGAGTATAATACCGTATCAACTGCCTCGGAAGATACATAGACATTTTTCCGTTTTTATCGTCTTGTCGCCAATGTTAAAATATTCCAGCCGACGACGTTTCTATGAGTTTTATGTTGCGCTTCCGACTTTTGCATTCCTGTAGAGCATTCGCACTCTGGGTCGTGTTCAGAAGGCCGTGGTCACTGTATATCTTGAGGTACCTATGGTATCGATAAGCAACAAACACAGAGCAATCGATGATGTAGTAGAGGAACCGAAGGCAAATTTCTTCCTTGAACTCGGAGAATAGTTTCTTGTTGTATCTTCTCTGGTACATGGATCAACCATGAGAATGAGAATCATGCAACGAACTTGTAGGATATATACCTCGGTCTTTCTCGCAGTCTCCTCGTACCGATGGCTTTGGTGGATAATGAAATGATCGGCGAGGACGAAGAAAGAGATCCCGGAAATGTACATTTCGAAAAGGCACGCAGCTTTGTTGCCTCCATAGCCTATAAATCTTTCGTCGCACCTATCAAGAGGTGAGATCATGCTCAAAAATGTGAGCCGAAGTACATACCACGGAGGGCCTTCTCTTTTGATGATGACATACGGTTCATAAGCTGAAGTGTATTGTGTAACCTTGTAGACGTCTCCGGGCGACGCAGCGTAAAATCTCTTATAGTCGGTGCTATTATGTCCTGGCATCCATGAAGCGTGAAACATCCCAAGGCGCTTAGACTTGACGAGGTTGAGGAGCGCCTGATGTGCTTTAGTTAGAGCCAAGGGAGGGTACCAGACGAGTGGCCCACCCGCTTGTCTCTAGGAAAAACAGAAGGATTAAGGCCATCCGTATATTTGGTGTACTCAAAGGCTGGAACGACCAAGGCGGCATTACCGGCGCGAAGCTTGTCCATGATATGCCGTGTCTCCCTGATGGCGGTACGAAAATCAGTACAAAGGTAAAAGTCGACGTCGAGCATCATGATGTAGTCGGTTCGCGCAAACAGACGAGCGATATTGCGCCAGGTGTTAAATTGCCGGTCGAAAGAGTCAATGACGAGATGTACGTCGACATAAGCAGCCATGTTGCGAGAAGCGGCGTATAGAGATTCGAGCGATCGAAGAACGGTTCGGATTTCATTGGTAGTGTTTCCAACATGAATTGTAACTGAGATCGGTCCTACAGAAAATGATCAATCAAAGACAACTGCAGCAGTTCAAAAGCATGAAGTACCCTGGTATCGATCAATCAACCGACTAAATGCGCCAAATCGACTACTAGTGACGAGAGTTGTAACCGTGATATCATCATGTTCGAACTCGCCTGATGCCCTGTAAAAGTATGGTATAATCTTGCTGGGTTTCATTGCCGTCGAAAATGCTTTGGAAAGAGTCAACTCTTCGTCTACAAGGATCGGGTCCACCTGTCCAAGGCCATGTTCCAGAGCAAACGTAGATGACTCCCATTTTGTTTCGCCGCCTGAGAATCGCAAAGAGTGAGGTTCCAATCCATAAGTCCGGGTTTCATCGAGCTTCAGATATTCTTTATTAGGTTCTTTCAGAGATTCTTTATGAGGTTCCTTGGCTATGAACACTGCCCAGAGAGCACGAGGTGACATCGGATGGTTGACCAACACTGACAAGCCGACACGCAATGGGGAAACAAAGAGGTGATTAGTGGTATAAAAAACCGCGATGGTAACATAGAACGCGATGAAAGACTTGAGGATCTGGGAGAGGCGAGGGAAAGACTTCATCATCGAAACGACGCGATTTCACAGCGAACGTTGGTGTTTAGATCTGAGGAGGTCGCGATTCGGACGCGATCACGTACTATTATTTTTTCTCACGCTCTTCGAATTCTCATGATCGGAGCGGACACCCACGCGGAGGGTGGCGTAGCTGAAAGTGAAAGGAAATCCTGACGCCGATATCGCTTGTCCTCTTCCATGTTACAGCTCACTCGAAAGTATTCCATGTCACATATGCAATCTGAGCAACGGTTTTAGAGCTTTCTTCGATGCAAATACAACAACTACTTTCGGAATCCATTGACCTTCAAGTCAGTATCCTCACCTGAAGTAGTAGTGACCCGTATATATTGAGTAATGGAGAACTTCAAGTTACGAGGAACAAACACACATTTCATATTTCAAAAAAAAGGAACATTAACACATGTTAACAAGTAGAAGCCACGTCGTGTCTGGACTGCTACTAAATCATGATGTCTAACAAGAGTCTCTCAAATAAAGTCAAACTGGTCTATGTATGCAGCACGACACGCGTCACTTAAATGACGTTGATAGAAACGCATGCCAAATTAACAAGACCATCCTAAGAAAGCAGGTTGAACAGGAACTACTTGGATACACAAATGATAAAGCACACTCACGAATTGATTGTTCGTGCAGCAAGCGGTCTGTCCAACACACGACTCGCCATCAGCAATGCCAATAGGGTTGCAAGTCACTGTTGATAAGTACATCCAATGAACGATCACGATCTCAGCAGAAACATTGATACATACCTTGAGTTGTAAGCTGTGCATCTCCAAGGACGTCACCGAGGAGGGAACCAACAACACCGCCTAGACCCCCAGAGTTGGAGGGCTATCGAAAAAAAATCACATAGATCAACAAAAGTTCTGAAAACGAACAGAGCATCCTCACATCCGCAGCATCCTGACAACACATCACATTCCCATTGTTGCAAGCTTGCGACGGAGGAGCAGTATAAGTGGGAACAGCGATAACAGGGAGAGCGAGGAGAACGGCAGTAGCAAGACGAGCAAACATCGTAGTAAGTATTCGAAGTGAAGTAAAGTGACCTCAAAACCTTCTCCCCCTTTTAAACCATTTCCCTCTGGTCCGGCGTATTCCCCGATCTTGAATCAATATCTATGTACCTGGTTTGGATCTTCTCGAGAACGCTGGAAATGAGCTCCATTTCACTTGTCAATTTCGGAAAGATGGAACGGTCATGGTAGCTAGCTCCTTGGAGAAGCTCGTAAGAGGTATATGCATATATATACCCTAGAATGAACGAATCTCTTTCTTTTTTTTTTCGGAAAGAGTTTTCACTTCACAGCCAGAGGGTTGGATCCAGATACCGATTGCTTGGGTACATGAGGTCACATGAAGATTAGATTATGATGCATACAAGTCAAGTCAAGTTAGAGTCCGTTCGATTCAAGAACACTGTGAATGAGCTCGATTTCACTTGTCAATTTCGGTCCAAGGGTAGCCCCCTGGAGAAGCTCGTGAAGGGTGTATGTATATACCCTAGAACCCTAGAATGAACGAATCTCTCTTTTTTTTTCGGAAAGAGTTATCACTTCACAGCCAGAGGGTTGGATCCAGATACCGATTGCTTGGGTATGTAAGTACATGAGGTCCGGCATGAAGATTAGATTATGATGTATACAAGTCAAGTTGGAGTCCGTTCGATTCCCAGGCAGAACTTTATTTTTTTTAAAAAAAAAAAACCCTGAAGCGAATTGAGCGCTCATCACGAAGCAACGAAGCAGTACGCGGGGGTACCATACCAGTGGGACGATCCGGTCAACGGTTGACAATGAGTCGATGTGAGTACTTACTTAAGATAGGGCTCATGCGCAAACAGGTACATCACATGATGTGTGACATTCTCGTGACAATTGAGCGACACATCTTAA
>JAGGAX010008530.1:0-13986 GCA_017657335.1 Termitomyces titanicus | reverse complement strand
GATCTCCCTCTGCCAGGTGTGTAGTTATGCATGTACCTACCTATACAGTACTCAATATAGACTTTGGATATCCCTCTACCAGTTGTGTGATTGTGCCATAGCCTCCATAGGTTGCTCTTACACCTCCCTTTTCCAGACAATGACTCTCCCTTCCATGTCAAGGCTGATAGCTCCAATTTTGCAATGGGTGCAGTTTTGTCTCAACAGTCTGGAGAGAATGGCAAGTGGCATCCCATAGCATTCTACTCAAAGAGCTTAAATGCTGTTGAGCAAAACTACAAGATCCTTGACAAGGAAATGCTCACCATCATTTGATCCTTTGAAGAATGGTGGCATCTTCTTGAGGGTGCATGGCACAAGTTTTAAGTTTGGACCAACCACAAGAACCTTCACTACTTCTGGATAGCCAAGAAACTCAACCCCCAGCAAGCTAGATAGATGGTCTTTGTATCTGGCCAACTTTGACTTCTCACTGCACCATAAACCTGGATGGAGCATGGGCAAGCTGAATGCACTGTCACAGCATGCAGATCTCCTTCAAGGTCCTCCTTTGTCATCTTGTTGTTCTTGCACAAGAGCATGTCTGCATACTTGACAATAAGCTCAGCCAATTTTGTGGATGAAGTCACAGTGATAATGTTTTGATTGACAAATTCTTGGAAAGTCTTATCCAAACTGGCTTTTAAACTAGCTTTGCTCTTAAAGTTTCTTGTAACTGTCTCCAAATTCTTGTGATAAACTTCCAGAAGCACCTCAATGTATGCCTTGGGATTGACATCATCAGTGTTCTCTTTAGTCTTGATCAACTTTGAGACAGCGCTCAGACCAGCCACCTTGATATGTTGCTTGAACCTCTTGCGGAGGTACTCCAACCAGTTTGGAAAACATTGTTGCAAGTCTTCATTGTTGTCAAAATTGAGCAGGCTCTGGAAACTGTCCCACATCTGTTCAAAGTGTTGGTGGATCAACACATCAAAACATCTAGAGATGAGCTCTGCACAAGTCTTGTTGTGGAGGTACCTCTCTAGACAATCCTTGACTTTCCTCAGATAATTGAAGACGATGTTTGCAGCCAGGAATGACCCTGATTCCTGTTTGCAGTATGCCTCTGTCACCTCAATGAATGGCCCCTCAAAGCTATCCTTGTAGACATCAAGACACTCTTTGTTGTAATTATTGCTATCAAGGCCCGGAGAAACAAAGGAGTCAACCACTTTTTTTACAAGACCCTGATTGATGGTGGTTGGATGATGGGTACAATCAGAGTATGATATAATGACATACTTAGATTAAGATCATACTGATCAAGGATCTTTCACAAGTAGTGCCAGAACCTGAGATAATATATCCTTTGAAATTGATGTCACATCAATAAGCTCATCAAGTGACATTGTATTGTTCCTATTGTATTGCAGCAGGACCACCATCTGATATGAATGTGTCATAAAGAATGTACTTCTGGTTCAAATAGTTTGTCCACAGATCATTCTTTGCCATTGGATGATGCCAGAAAACCTGGAATACTGCTCCAGTTTATGGTCATCTGTGATACTTTTGTATTTCCACAGGAGCATATGGCAATCACCCTTCAAAGTTGGGGTTGTTGCTTCTTGTTCTCAGCATATCTTGAGCTCTCGGTGATTGTTTAATGCCTTCTTATCGAGGACATAGATAAACCTGTGAATGTGTTGTGTGGCAAAGACAGGCATCTTGTAAGGTGCAGAAGGATTGAGCAGGGGGACAATGGTAACAAAGATGGAGCCTGCCAAATAGAAAATGAAACATAGTACAAGCCATGCAATGAGTGTATCCACTTGGGATACAAAGTCCTGCAAAGAAGAGAAAGAGGGATTGATGATCAGCCATGGATATTGAGTTTCAAGAAGGCTTGATGCTTATGTGAGATCAGTCCACATGATGTGACACAATGACCCCCAGGGCATTCCTGTCACCCTGGTATCCTTAGGCCATATCTGTGATAGGCCACATCTTCATGGTAGTACTTTTATGGGCTGTCCCTGGCAGCCAACTTAAATATGATTGATAGTGAATCACAGTTAGGTATTACATGTTTTGCAAGTCAATACATTGTAGTATACAGACAGATTTGAAGAGAGTAAGTATATCAACATAGAATTTCAGAACTATGTGATATTACTGCTGAATTGAGGGTTTTGAATGTACAAGAGACAGGACTTACCTATGAATACTTGTAGAATGCAATCCTCATGGCTGTAGTCTTTTGGCTATCACTCACTGCATAACAGCACTGTAAATATGCTATTTTGAATATAGTTATTGTCAAATGAATTCAGATACTCACAACAACCTTTGAACTTGAATTGAAAAAATGCTTGGTTGACAATATGTTGGGAATGGTATGTTTGACTGTGATGTTGTGGGCCTGCCATTTGTGAGCGCTGCCTGCATAGCTGTATTTAAAATATACTTTGCCTGATTGAATGTGACGATAATAGTTGGCTCAGTATCAGATGACAAAGGCTTAAGGACAGATGTGAACCAGATCATGGATTTAGCTTCTGCCTCAGTATAAAACAGCCTCCACAAAACTCAAGGCTGGCAAAGAGTTTGACTCCTTGATACAGCCGCAAAAAAGCCCAGCTTGCAATGGCAGCAACCAAGCCCAAATCAGAGCTGTCAGGGACTCTGGACTCAGAGGACTTGTCACTCTCAGAGGGCAAAGTCTATGGCAGAGAAATGTGTGCTTAGGTAAGTGACAATTACTGTTTCAACTTTTGAAAGTCCAGGCAATCACTCTCATTGGACATTGACTACATAACTGAGTTTGAAAAATATAAATATGGATAAACAATGATAACTCGCACAAACAAACTTGAGCCAGCTTACCTTTGAGGCTGTATAGCATGTTGTAGCCCTCAGTAAAGATATACATTCATTATCGAAGTCTTAAATAGATTCTAGCTAGTGCATGGAAGTAGCATATAAATTTTAACATTCACCAAGGACAAAATATATGTTAATCATGGTGTTCAACTGCCAAAGGCTGCAGAAGAAAAATATCATGCTTATGCTGGCCTTGAGACAGGTTTGGAATAGTGATCATAATGTAAAATACAAGGTGAAGATACAGAATTGGCTTCTCTTCGGAAGAGTTTCCATGCCTAATAAGGTGGCCATAGGCCACAAGAAAATTTGAGATGGCATTATCATGAACCTAATAAAATTGCATCCATACATATAGGTGAAAATGTTGTGCAAAAGAGCCAGTGTAGTATCACAATTGATGGAGGTTTAGAAGTGGCCAAAGGTTTCTGAAGAATTTGACATATAACATCCCCATTAACTCTAAGATGGGTATATCTTATCACCTTTACCACAAAAAGTTGTTCCTATCCAGATGAATTAGGCTACAGAAACAACTATTGTAATCACTATCATCAAGTATCCTTTCCCAACTGTGAATTAATTTATTTAATTTTTTCTTTAATTTACCCAATTTTAGTGTTTATGTACAACTATAATTTGAGAGCCCTCACTACTTCAAATTATAAAAAGACTCAGAGACATGCATGAATGGCATCATGAATGTGATGACAGCTGTGCTGTTCATCTAGTCAATAGACTCTTCTCCCTCAAAATATTCCTTTTCTGTCAGCATCATCCACCTCCCCTATCCTTACCATTAAGTTAGGGACTCAGGAGCCATGTCTTCTGTCCTCAGGGATCTTTGTTTTATCTCACTATTTGTGTTGGGAGACATTCCACTAAGCTGCATGGCTAGATGGAATGTCTCCCAACATAAAGTAAACCTGACTCATCTGGCTGGTGTATACCCCCCTCTGTCCCAGAATCACCAGGGTCAGTAGCCATGCTTTAGTGATGTTTCTCCACCAACTTTATCAATATTCTTTGTGGTGCTCAGCTGGTTCACTGCCAGACATATTGCCTACCACAAGGGTTGATCTGCTGGCCATCTAGGTTGGTCAGGTTTACTTTATATTGAGAGACATTCCACTAAGCCATGCAGCTTTCAACTCCTCAATGGTCTTACCCACCATTCCACCACCTGGCTTAATGCACCACTGTTTGGTATGTCCATAGCAATCAAGTCCAAGTCTGAAGCAGAGCTCACAGCATGGATACCCTGGACTGTGACAGTGAATGCAGCATCGAGTTCCACAACCTCAGATTTGGTTTGCTCTTCCTCCATTCATAATCCTTTCACAAACCCATCAATGGTCTGACAAACATAAAACTCCTTTCTATGATGGAGACTCACAGTCTCAAGATTGCAAGGTTTGTCAGGCAATCATACTCTTCACTTCAGACTTAGTGGTAGAGATAGTCTTTGAGAATTGAGACCCTTGAAGGGTTATAGTGAGCTAAGGATAGATTTTGAGGGTGTAATAGATGGAGACTTACCTCCAGGACTGGATTCAGCATCAATTGAGTTTTATATTCTTCTCAGAACCCATGTCGCCAACCTCATGACCCTCTTTGTGAATGATTTGTATGGGAACTAAAGATTGGTCTAATGCTGTCTAAGACAGATGATCACTATGACTGACCTATAGTGCCATACTCATCCTCTTCTCATGCAGATGCCATCAATGTTGCCATGAATGTCTTGCAGAGGATAAAGTTGTCATCACAGTGACAACAAAGTTTTTCTCAAGTGTGACAGTTTGCAATATGCATAAGATTGTCTTCAATTTCAAGTTGCTTCTGATGTAGGAGGTGAGATTTGACTGTCAATAAGCGATAAAGGGCCTTGAAGGAGGCGGCCATAAGCACATTGGTGCTTTCAAGTTTGTGGTGACTGGCCACTCAACTGTGACAGTCAAACTAGAACAGTGGCTCTGATTCAGAGTTCTCAGGCTCAGGCTCAGGCTGGAGCCATGACTGAGAGAATCAATTTTCCAATTGAACCAGATCCGCCAACTGATTACTACTACACTGGAATCAGGGTCGCCTCAGGAATGTGGTGAGGAAAAATTTTCCTAAAAGATTGGCATTGAAAGCTTACCTTGTCTGTCTAGTGTAGAAATTTTTGGAAATGGTGACTTTGTTACTTCAGAACCAGTCACATGGACTGATCTCATATAAGCATCAAGCCTTCTCGGAACTTGACATGACATCAGATGAGCCCAGTAAGATTCTTTTTTGATATTCTTTGCATGTTTTGTGGCCAAGTATCAAATATAATCTCATTTCTTCTTAGATATTCTGTGATGGAACATTTGAAAAACTTCATGGACAGGTCTGTCATAATACTGTTTGGTTGTTATAACAAAGGACATTTAAAAAGACTGCAAACACAATCGGATCATCGAATTTAAATATTATTTTGTTATTCTACATCATGGGATTGAAAGAAGATTTTAAAATATATTTGAAAAATATAATATTTGATAAAGATCTTATATTGCTAGTTCAGTCATTTCTCCTTTTTTTTTTGCTAAAAGATCCTGATCTCCAATATCATAAGGACATCTTGAAGAATATTCAATGATTATCATATTTCCCTTGTTTGTTTCTCTCAAAGATTTATTGCATAGACCACTAAAATAACATTGAAAGATCCATTCACAATACTTTCTCCATGGTTCTACCAGAAACATTAAAATAAGACTTTGAAATTAATTGAATCATCTTTATCATATCTTTACGTTGTTTTGCCCTCAAACATTGTTTCCCACAAATATTATTTCAATATCTTGATCTTGAATGAAGATATTCTGGAAATTTTGGAATAAGTATTGAAACTTGAATCATTCATTTCTCTCAAAGGTTTATCACACAGACCACTGAAATACTATCGTAAGTTCTTTCATGATGCTTATTCCATGGCTTTGCCGAAATTATTTAAATAGAATTTTGCCAAAGCTGCACCCAACAAACTCCCTGTTGTAAGCGCGTCAATAGACATATCTATAGACAATTTTTACATTATTTCCGTCAAAAATGCTCTTCCCTGCACCCAGTGATGGGAACAATTCTCTTAAATGCATCAAGACAATTGGACAGTGGCAAATGGCTGATTGTCGGTCTTTCGACGACTCTGATTATTTTCTACCTTCCAGTTTTGTAGAACAATTTGCTGGCGAAGGTTAAAGCTCAGCCACCCGCCACACCTGCCAAGAAACGCCCACCTGCCGCGCTTGCCACGGATGGTGAAGACAGCAAGGATGACACGTTGGTGATACTATGTAGACTGGCTATCTACGGGTAGTACGACAGGTCTAGAGATCAGTCAATCAGTGATGTCGCATGTTCAGACCTCGGGACATGTCGTGCGCTGCTACGACCCATCCTCAACAGTAACCACATTCTAAACAATTCGTGGACATCACTGTCAGTCTATCTAGTCCTGCCAGTCTGTAACCACACTGGTCCCTCAGAGGATCAATCTATTGTGTGAAGAGCAGAAGGCACCAGCGATCTTCCCATCCAGAGATCGCATCCGAAATCAAAGATATTTTGGCTGTAAGTCTCTAATTTTCTTTCGGATTGACTAGTCTGACCAGTGATGGTCGGTTCTGGCAGCTTGTAACAACACTGTCCACAGGAGATCGATAGACATCACATTCCTTCCCATTCTATCAGATCTTCCAGGACTCTATCTTCCTATTCCGAGTCGGTCGCCAGCCTGTAACCACCCGAAGTGTGAAGCTTTGAAGATCGACCTGGTACACGTTATCATTAATCTGGATGGAGTAAGCGCTCCGATTAGTACGTATGTCCGATTCTGGCCACTGTTTGGTCTAATGGATCGATCTTAAAACCTATCAAAGCGTTTCAAATTTGCAGAGAATAGACCTGTTATATACATAGGGCCTGAGGCCTGTGTACAGTGTCACACTCTGGTTCGAGGAAAATTTGCTGGGCTTCGCATTGAGGGTTTTCCGTATTTCGGCGTTTTCAAAGAAGCCTAGGGTCGTCATTTCTAGAGTATTCAAATATAGGAACTTTTCCAGTAACCCATCCGGCAGTTCCACAGCCTTATCTCTGGCATTGAATTGTCCCATCAACCAAATGTCACCGCCCAGCATATGATTGTCATCGTTGATGATAGCTGTGAGTATTCAGATAATAACAGAGATGGACAACTCTCTAAAGATATTCGGGATGTTTTACCGCCATCAACCAAATCGTGATAGTCATCAGTCGTGAAAGATTGTGACATCATGCGACTCGGCTTCTTTTGCAATTAACTGAATGATACAAAGGACTGAGCGGCAGGGCGGGTCTAGGGAACGGAGGTGGCTTTTGCTGCAAAACCCCTAGGTTTCAGGTCTACTATACTTATGAAGTTATCGATATTCAACTCTGGTGAATCAATCCTTCTTTCACATGATACATCTCCTGATTTGTATGTCTCAATTTTCCAGAGATCCTATTTGGGGCGCACGTGTCTATAAATAGGTCAAGTATGTTAATCATATCATATCACGCAGCGAGGTTGTGCGTGGATGCAGGTCGAAAAACATGGACAATTACTAACGTGCGTGAACGTGTGTTCGAAATACTTTCATTCCCTAAATTTATATCTTCACAACAAGTTTAGAGCCCTCCGAGCCTGCTCCGAGCCCAATCCGAGGGCCGAGGTATGATCAGCAACACAGAAGCTGAGATCAAGCCCACGAGAATATCTGCATCACTGATATGCCAATTATGTATCAATATGCCAATTATGTATCCAAGACGGTCATTGAATGGATAGTTGCCTCCGTATAAAGGGATCCATGCTCAAAATTTGATGTCCGCCACTCTTCCAGTCCATTGAAGTTCTTCGAGTTCGGTTTCAAAGTGGGACACCAGTATTTCAAACACGATGGCGCAGATACCGATTGTCAACGCGAGGATAGCCTCGTTATTCGTTCAGGAGATCATCTTCGGCCTTTATCTTGTCACTTTTTTTCACACAATTATGGCATTATTTCACAATGGGACGAGGATGAAGACGTCGAGCGAGATCAACTACGCGATGGTTACTGTCGCAATTCTCATGTTCGTTAATACGGCGGCGCACAACATATGTGGCTTTGTCATAATATGGCGCGCGTTCGTCCTTTCGCCCCCCGGGACTGCTGTCGAGAGCTTCGGCCAAATTTTTAATTGGGCTATTGTTTTGGAGGTATGACGAATTCATGTTTCAAGCCGCAATCTTCATTAACTCAAATTCTGGCAGTCCGCTACACTCCTTACGCAAACCACCATTGGTGATGCCATGCTGGTAAGATCAGAGTTTTTCCTGAGTATTTGTATAGTTGAGGATGTCACTCAGATCTATCGCTGTTGGGTAATATACAACCGGAAGTGGCGTGTAGTCGTGTTCTCTATCATCCTATGGCTCGGCGGGTGTGCTTGTGAAATATTTCTCGTTTACTACGAAGCTACCGGGAACTCAAACACACTCGTAAGCAACAGTATCTTTCACCCCTTCGGGATCGCTTTCTGGGTATCGACAGTTGTTTTGAATGTTATCACCCTCAGTATGTGTTTCAAACAAACTTCTTAGCTAATTAATGGACTGATCCCCCATTAGCTCTTCTCGTCCTGCCGATATGGAGAGTTGCTTCTTACCGCGATAAATATGTCTACCCCAATCGTAACAACAGAATGAGAGATGTCATGCATGTTATCATCGAGTCTGGGGCTATGTACACCATCACGGCATTCATAGTCTTTGTGACATACACCACAAACAATAACTCTCTCTACATCACTGCCAATGCGGTATGTATCTGCCACTGGCTTCACCACATTCAGTTACTGAAACATCATCGCGGAATAGGAAGTTGGTGTGGCTGGAATTGCTTTTAACCTCATAATTATTCGTACTACTCATGCAGCACGGGGGGCGACTGTGATTGTTTCCGGTTTCGCAGGGAGTTCTGTGCCAATGCATGTCATGGTGTCACGTAATACTGTTCAGGACAATTACGGTGGACAGGAGATCCCGAGCAATTCAGACAAACCAATGAAGGCAAATGTGGGAGAAGAATCTGTTGGAATATAGTAATACATATAGTCACATGTAAGATATCGAGGTATGAATGGTCAAGGACCCAGTATGACTTCCCTTGGTGCAATGGGAACCTCTCACAAATTAGCAAACACGGTTGAGGTGGCCCCTTGGTTTGGACCAAGCAATGGCTTTTGGCAGATAAAATGTATTTTTTGCAGAATTACATAGTGTGTATCGATGATATATTTCATTCACTACTCGGAATCAAGGTCAATGGTCATATCTAAACTTTCTTTGTCTTCATCTGAAAGCAATTTGTCCTGACCCTCATCCTCCTCACTAAGTTTACCAACCTCCACCTTGTTCTTGAGTTTCTCAAGCCCAGCCTCATAAAGTGAAGAAGGACCAGGTTCCTTAATGTCATATAGCACATTTGAGACACTGTAGTACTTCAATTATGTCGCCCTTTAATTGGATTCCAACGTTTAGTGATAGTCAAGCCACCTTGTGAAAAGACATGCTTGCTCAAAACTGATGATGTTGTTATTGACAAGTAGTCAGCACAAGCAAGTGATCCCCAAGCTGTAAGGGTGACCTCTGGGGTCCATGGTGCAATCACACAACTGGCAGAGGGAGATCCAAAGTCTATTGAGTACTGTACAGGTAGATACATGCATAACTACACACCTGGCAGAGGGAGATCCAAAGGGAACAAGTCTGGGGATCCCCTATGCCAGGAGCAACACTTCAGAGGCATTTGAAGCATGGGAACTACCTGTATGGTACACAGAAGCCACACAAAACAAGAGACAACCCTAAAGGAGTATATCCTCAGGAATGATCTCTAGAGATTCTCATGGGCTGATCATGTGGTCCATGAGAGTGCTCATCACTGGCTAAGAAACACCAGCCAAAAGCAGTGCTGGCCTGTATCTGACACCCTAGAAGGCAGTAATGTATTACCTTAGTACCTGTCTGGTGAGGGCAAGCAACTATATTAACACATACCTAGAAGGTGGTAATGTATCTAAGTAGTGCATAGTCAGATATGATAAAGTGAAACAACATCAAGGACAATGACATACCACCTTAGTATGTGCCTGGTGAGGGAAAGCAACTAAGGTGGATAATATGTCAAATGCAAGATATAAATGTAATTATATGTGACATTGGAGTAAGGTGACCAAAACACAACCCTATCAGCTACGAAGTGGTCATGGAAGAGAAAATAAAGAGAAAAAGAGAGGAAAAAGATATAGCTAAGAACACGATACCAGTCCAAGTGTATGAACAAATTTGTAGTGAAGACCTTTTGGTAGTGGTTTCATGAGAACATTGGCAATCATATCTGTCATGGGTATCCATGATGTGGTAAAAGAACCAGAAAATGATATCTAATGCCAATGTGTTTGAAACAAGAAGTCACAGAGTCTGAGTTTGCTATATCAAGAGTGCTTCTGTAGCTGTGGCTATGCTCTCAAGTTGTGCAAGACAGAATCAGACAAAGTCTCAGATTTCTGTACTATCACCAACTGGGAGTTGCAAAATTTTCATCAAATCCATACCTTCTATGTTAAATCAGTCTTTGCAAAATAGCAGTCTAGTATGTCCTTTAGAGATTTATAAAGTTAGTTTCTTGGTAAGGTGTTTTGTACCCCTGTTGGAAGGAAGCCAGAGGACCAGGTGCCAAAAACAGGTAGTTGCAAAACTTTTGTCACAAGTGTGTCACATAGCCGATTGATCCCTACCTCGGTTAACGCCAACAGGCACCAGAATTTTCAGTTTTGGCAGCCGGCTGTGAAGTGGACTTTGACATTGTGATCAATTTGAGAGGTGCAGTATCATGCAAACTGCTCTTCCTCTGCTCCATCTCTTGGGGCTGCTTCAAATTCTTTGAAACTCCTGGAAACCATTCTTATATGTATACATATCATGTCTTAAGAATTTCATCCTAATACACTCTTTACAAGTTAAAGCCAAGGCCACTCTTTTTCAGAATCGTGTTTTTAGTGTCATTCTTCAAGCAATCACCAGGTAAAGATGAAGTCTGGTCTCCTACTCTTTGCAGATCTTAAAATATGCACTATAAGTCAATTTGAAACCAGCCAGGATCAGTTCAAAAGGCCACCCAATCTCTCTCACTGATGCCATTCATTATCAGCATCAATGTAAACATCCAAAGAAACCTCTGAGGTGCCAAATTGCTGCTCCAGGTAGACCATGCTGAATGTATATGCATGGTTGATCAATTCAGATGGGATTCAATTGTGTAGCAAAGTTTGAACAACATCACTTTCACTGATGTTTGGGGTCATCTCCTTGGGAAAATATGCCTGGTGCAGCACAATGTCATGACCAGTCAAGGCAACAAACAGATGCTCAGGGGTAGCCTTATTGTATGCATCAATGGCCTCATAGTACAGTCCTGTTTTTGCCAATACAGTGGCCATTCTATGGATGAACATAGAACAGAGTTTCCCTTGGGGGGCTAATGTGTGCACCAGTGCACTTCCTAAGACCATGCATCAATGGATGCAGTACTCATAGTCAAAGGCCAGACCCAGAATTTAGCTGGGCATACCCAGGTGGTTATTGTATAACACATATTGAGCTATGCATTCTGTAAGGGGACTACTTGGTTTGCCAAGTGTCCGACTCTATTCTGGACTTCAATATGTAGGTACACTGACTGACAACCTGACCATCCCTATTCCCCATCCATCTTGTATTAGGGCCTTGGCAAGTCATATGTATGACCAGACTCTTACTCATCATCAATTATTGTTAGTCATTCTCCTTTACATACTGCAGGCCATTGAGTCATATAGTGTTAGTCATTAGCTACCAGTGATGTAGTATATAAGGCAGTCTGCAGGATAGAATATCCTCAGACCAAATAATAGCAGTGTTCACTCATCCTATCCATTGAACCAACTGTCATCTTGCCTAGTGTAGTGCTTGCCTCCTTATGCTTGCCTCTTCTCTAGCCCTCACCCCTTGCCTGCCTCCATGCTTGCTCATGGCTTGCTTGTTGCATTGTGCCTGGTTGTAGGCTCCTTGGTTGTGTGAGTATCCCACAGGTCAACGATCCCTTTACAGGTTGTTCAGTCTACAATGCTGTCTACCTCCCTTGCCCACAGCATATCCCCTATCCCCTATGTTTTCTGACGACTCTTGGACTATCCCTCCCTCTCCAATGGGTACCCCTAACCTGGCACCTTCTGCCCTGCCTTCCTGGATTCTGCCTGACACTCTGGCCCTCTCCAGTATGGGACCTGCTAGGCCGCTGTCTTGGACCGCCAATTGGTTCTCCCTTATGCAGCAGATGCAACTGACGCTGATCGTTATTGAGAGCAGACTAGCTGCTTTGGAAGTGGGCCATGCCATCACTGCCACTTGAATTGCTCCTGGGTGTAGTACAGCTCTGGCTCAGGCTAGGTCTTTGATCCCAACCCCCATCTACCAAACCACCTACCGCAACCACCTTTCAAATCCCTCAATGTGTACCGTGACCTACTTCTAACACTCCCCTTGTTGTCCCCCTAGCTTGGGACTTGCCCCTTACCAACAACAAAGTCCAGTGCTACAAATGTGCACTGGAGCTTCCCAATTCTTTTGTTGCCCATGTCATTGGGCACCAGGGGCATGGCCTTAAACAAGCCCATGATATATCCAGCTCTCACCTGGCTGCCTTTGCTGTATGGCCCACAGGTAATGGAAGGTGCTGGTTTGTCTCTATCAGGAGCACCAACCAGCAGATTGGAAAGTGCATTGCCAAGCGGTATGTGCACATACCACAGAAGCAGCATCCAGGCAACACTGTGCCAGCAGTTGCTAACCTGGCTCCATCTCAGAACACCACTTTGTCCACCTCTAAACCTTCTACCCAGCAGCCTCGTCCAACTCCCACTCCTACTCTGACACCTTCTACTGCTCCTACTCCCACCTCTTGTAGCATGCCCATGCTACCCAGGACCTTTGCTCAGGGCTCCTCTATGGTGCTCTCGACTTTGTTGGACCCCACACCTTCGTTGTCTGAATTTCCCCTGGACTACTCTATGGCACAGATGCCTGGTACTGTCAGAGGACTACCCATTTGGATCCCATCAGCTGCTTCCTTCAAAGCATTGCCTCTGGTATAGGGGATCACCAGACTTGTTCTCTTTGGATCTCCCTCTGCCAAGTGTGTAGTTATGCATGTATGTATCTGTACAGTACTCAACAGACTTTGGATCTCCCTGTGCCAGTTGTGTGATTGTGCCACAGCCTTCGGAGGTCACCCTTACAGGTACGTTGTCCCCCATGGCCATCAACTATGCTTCTGAACATTACTATAGAGGCAACATTGTGCAATGCAGTGGTAACACTGCTTGACGTTTGCACCTGGCCAGGGGTTGTTGAATACTGTTCATCAAGGTGAGAAACCTTGAGGGGGGGTGATGTAAGGGGACTACTTGGTTTGCTGAGTGTCTGACTCTATTCCAGGCTTAGTCTGATGTGTAGATACACTGACCAACCATCTGACCATTCTTATTCCCCATACATCTTGTATTAGTTGCCTTGGCGAGTCATATGACTGGACTCTTACTCATCATCAATTATTGTTAGTCATTCTCCTTTACATACCATGGGCTGTTGAGTCATATAGTGTTAGTCATTAGCCACCAGCAATGTAGTATATAAGGCGGTCTGCAGAATAGAATATCCTCAGACCAAACAATAGCAGTATTCATCCATCCTATCCATTGAACCAACTGTCATCTTGCCTAGTGTAGTGCTTGCCTCCTCATGCTCACCTCTTCTCTAGCCCTCACCCCTTGCCTGCTCCTTGCCTGCCTCCATGCTCGCTCATGGCTTGCTTGTTGCGTTGTGCCTAGTCATAGGCTCCTTGGTTGTGTGAGTATCCCACAGGTCAACAATTCCCTTACATGTTCCAGGTCCAGGGTATTCTGCAAGTCTTTAGTATTGAACCCAATCAGCATAAACCAGCATTTCTCCTCCTCCATTCCTTCCAGTGGATGATACCATCAGGA
>JAGGAX010008529.1:0-14078 GCA_017657335.1 Termitomyces titanicus | reverse complement strand
CACAAACCCGCGCGCCTTTTGCACATTCGGAAGTTGTGGAGCGTCGAATGAAGACATAAACTCAACATCCTCATCATTTGCATTGTGCAAGATGCTGAACAGGTAATCACGGTGCGTAGCTGAGGTATCCATTCTATCCCGGTACTGTCCCTAATTTAAGAGAGACAGGTAGCTATCTCGTTGTAAGAGAATGACAGCGGTGCTTGTGTCCCAGGTCTAGGGATGCCACTATACGAGGACGAATGAAACGCTATGAAACGTTGGGGTGTGATCGTGTGTAAGAAAATTTGTTTATGGGCCACTTGTTCTTGTCGCAGACTTTACTCTCAAACAACTTACCCTGGCCACTTTCTTGACGAAGAACAGCCAAATGCCTCGGTTCTCTGGTGTGCCTTAGAACTCTCGCAAGATTGTAGGCGTTTTGTCGATACTCACCTCAAGCAGAACGGTCAATAAACCTCGATGGTTTCAGTTAATTACCCTGTCATGACCGCCCTGGCTGACGTCTGTATTCGTTAACGCAGTCAAACCATAATGGATTCGGAGAAGAAAGCAAAGTCACGATGGTTTCAGTTAATCACCTCTCCTGTCATGACCGCCCCTGGCCGACGTCTGGATTCGTTACGTCACCTGATGCTGGCACAGTGATATAACATCCCCTGTGATTACAGCATAAGGTTGATAGAACCACAGCTGTAACCACAGGGCTGGTTGTTGTATCAACTCACTGTAATCATTGCATGATGATGAGCACTGTCCTACAGCAGCCACTTGCTGTTGGTCATTGGTGTCAACGACGACCAAAAGTTGACCCTTGGCGGGCTCCCGCCTCATTGATTGTACCTTAGATAATAATCATATCTCCTTTCCTTTCCTGGGAATTCAGCGCGATCACTAATCTATATCTGTAGCCAAAATTTATTATTCAGCATATTTCAAAAATAGCATCATTGATTACTCTTGATTCCATTCGTTACATGTTGCACATTGCGAAACAATAAGGAAAACAGAAAAACAAGAAAAAAAATAACAAATTTAAAATTCCTAATACAGCTCAATACAATATGTACTTATCACTTATAGGTGCGCCGGGTCCCGTCATATGTGTAAGGCTCGAGACTGGCTGATCGCAACGCGGCACGTCTGGTAGCATTAAAGACGAAAATATATTGCTGTAACTGTAGATGTAGGTACAGGGAAACGTACCTAAAGATGAAATGAACAAAAGTAAAGAAGTAACGACAAGTACGACTACTGAATGTACTAGACGGTCACATGCGTATTGTGACACCCACCCCCCACTTGTAAGGTAGGTATTGCAAAAAAAAAGGTCCTGGATTGGGCACCTATCATGGGGCTAATCACATTTCCTGCCACGTCGCTTCTTCCCATGTGTTCTTTCGTTTTCTCTGAACTCCTGGATAGCTTCCAATGCATGCGGCATATCATACTCTTTCAGCCACTCATCCTCGCTCTCATCGTACCCCCTCCAGCGTACCAAGAACTCCGACACTCCTCCCCACATCCTTCTCTCCCTCAGTATCCGTTCTATCTCTGCCTCCTCCCCCATCTCCATCTGGACTGGTGGTGGCGGCTCCTGTCGTTGGCCAAGGATTGTATCCTCCCATGCTGGGATGAGGCAGGACACATGGAACACATTGTGGATAGACCATCCGTCAGGGAGCTCCAACCGGTACGCCGTATCCGAGATCTTCTGCGAAATTCTGAATGGCCCAAACCTCTTAAAGTCCAGCTTATGACTCGGCTGGTTCGAGCATAGGTCTGCACGCTCCAGATAGACTCGATCACCAGCAATATAGTCCAGTGCCTCGTTGACCCACATGTTGTAAAAACGTTTCATCCTCTCTGCCGCCAGCTCCAACAGTCCTTTCAACTCACTCTGCACAATTCTGATCTTTTCCTGCCACACGTCCGCCTTCAGCACTGACTGCAAGTTCACTGGGTCGATTGAAAACATCGGATTGTACATGTACTCCGCATAGAACGGGGACATCCCAATTGCTGAACTCACTCGGTTGTTGTACGCAAACTCTATGAACGGCAGCCACTCCATCCAGTTGTCTTGGTAATAGTCCACGAACGCCCTGAGCTACACTTCCAGCTCCTGGTTTTCCCTCTCCATCTGTCCATCTGATTGGGGGTGGTGTGCTGTCAACAATGCGGGTTTAATGCCCAGCCTCTCCCACATCCTCTTCACATACCATGCCATGAACTGTGGCCCTCTGTCCAAGACTATTTTCTTAAGTGTGCCGTGCAAACACCAAACTCTCTCCATAAACACATCACACATGGCCGCTGCGTCATCTGTGGAATGTGCCCCCAAAAAGTGAGCGCGTTTTGTTGACTTATTGCACACCACCTGAATCATGTTGTAGCCACGGGACGCTGGGAGTGGGCCAATATAATCTGTCAACACATGTTGCCATGGCCCATCAGGGATTTTGAGAGATTGTAGGGGACCATAGGGCTTCTGTCGGCGGGGTTTAATCTGTTGACATGTTTTGCAACCGTCCACATACCACCACACAAACTTGGACATCTGTGGCCAGTAGTAGTTCTGTGCGATCAATGCTAACGTGTTCACCCTCCCTGGGTGCCCTGCCAGAATCAAGTCATGGTATAGCTGCAGGATAAGCCGCTTGACCTCCTCATCATCTGGGACGTACACCAACCCCCTGAACCTCACCAGCCCATCCTCCACCACAAACTCCTTCAACCTCCTCCTGACCAGCGCCGGTGCTGCCTCCAACTCCCACAAGGGCTTTAATTTTGGGTCATTGGGTGCCGCCTCATGGATCTTCTCTAAAATGTTGCCATCTGCCACTATCGCTTGCACTGCTGCCACTCTCTCCACCACCGTTGACTGCCCACACCTCTCCAGCGTCATCATCACTCCCCTCTTTCCCACTCTCTCCTCCGTCAACACCACTTTCTCCACGTTATCACGCTCCTCCCATGGAACTTTGTGGTCTGGTCTGCATAACAGCCCATCCGGCCCCACGCTTAACCGTCCAGGCCTATGCTGAATGACAAAGACAAAACGGTTGAGGAACAGACTCCACCTTGCCTGGTGCCTATTCAAGTCTCTAGCCGTCATGAGATATTCAAGGTTGCAATGATTGGAGAAGACCTCCACCAAAAACGGATTTCCTTCCAAGTACAGTCACCACACCTCAAACACCTGTACCACTGAGAGTAGCTCCTTGTCATGCACGTTGTAGTTCTGCTCAGCTGGTTGCATCGCCTTTGAGAAGAACACCACCGGTTTCCACTCCCCATCCTCCACCCTCTGCGACAACACTGCCCCCACCACGAAGTCAGACGCATCCATCTTCACTCAAAATGGAGCCTCCATATTTGGCATCACCAACACTGGCACCTTCACAAATGCCTCTTTCAACTCCATAAATGCCTTCTGCTCTTCCACCCCCCACCTCCACTGACTATCCTTTTGCTACAGCCTTTCCAATGCCCTCGTGATTGTCACGTAGTCCTTGACAAACCTACAGTAGAAATTGCAAAAACCAAGGAACTGATTCACGTGTTGCATGTTCTATGGGGTTGGTCAATCCATGACTCCATTGACTTTCATGGGGTCCATCCCTACATGGCTTGGCAAAATCTTCAACCCCAAATAGTTGACCTTCATGGTGCAAAAGCAACACTTCTCAGGCTTCAAAAACAGGTCCGCTTCCTGAAGTTGCCAGAGTACCTCTCGAACGTGGTTGTTGTGCTTTGGTGGGTCCTCTAAGAAGATAATGATGTTGTCCAGGTAAATAACCATATAGACATCCACCAGGTCATGAACCAATTTGTTGACCATCCTCTGAAAAGCAGCAGGTGCATTCCGCAACCCAAACTGCATTACCAGGAACTCGAACTGCCTGTACTGTGTCCAAAACGACGTCTTCCACTCATCCCCCTCATCCGCACATTGTAATACCCCCACCTCATATCCAGTGTGGTAAACACCTTTGCCGCTTTCAGTCTGTCCAGCAACTCGTTTGTCAACGGAATAGGGTAAGCATCGGGCTTGGTCATTGTGTTCAGGGCCCTAAAATCCACCACTAGATGCAACAATCCATCCTTCTTTTTCACAAAGAAGACTGGCGCGCCACACAGGGCACTGGACTGCCAAATATAACCCTTTGCCAAGCTCTCATTGATAAACTCCTGCAACACCCTCAGCTCTGCTGGTGCCAGTTGATACAGGTTTCTAGGTGCTGGCACTTCTGCCCCCTCCTTCAACTCTATTGCCAAATCATGTTTCTGGTGTGCCGGCAGTTGCTCTGACTTCTTCTTATCGAAGACATCAAGAAACTCGTGGAACTCCCTGGGTACCATGTCATCCACTGCCCCCTTACTCTCCCCCTTCCTCCTAGCCTCCTCTTCCGCCAACTCCTGTGACCTACTTGCCCCAGCTGCTCCTCACCCCTCCAACAGCCACGGGCCTGTTCCTCCTCTCACTGACTCCATGTCCCACTTCTGCTCCAAGAATGCCTCTTGCCATCGACCAGGCCCTGCCTCCTTCTCCACTTCCGCCATTGCATCATCAATACACATCTTTGCCACTCAGACTGCCTCCCAATGCTGTTCCCGCTGGTGACATGTATTCTTGGTATGTGCTTGCTTTAGCCTGTGGAATCTCTTGGCTGGGACCCTGTGCCGTAGGCGCAATCCTGCTGGCAAACTGTATGTTGCCTTTTGTGTGTACACCCTCACTGCCCCCGCTGCCAGCCTCCTGCCTGCCAGCGTCAACAACTTCAACCTCTCCACCTCCGCCTTTGCCACCACCTCATTCCCCTTCTTCCTTGCCACCCCCTCCCATCTCTCCCTTCTCCGATCCAACTCCACCTCCCGCTTCAACGGTGGGCATCTCGGTTCTCCATACGCCTTCCTTGCTGATGTCATTGTTGGCTTCCCTTCTTTTGGCAGACACAACTCCTTGCAATACTCCAACCTGAAGTCCACCGTTGACCTTGCCCAGTCCACGCTCAGGTTGTGTTGCCGCAACCAGTTCACACCAAGGATCAAGTTGTCGTCACCAATATCCCCAATGTCGAACACCAGCACCTCTGCAATGGTCCCTCAACCACACCTGTAAGTGCACCTCTTACATAACGAGTCCTGACTTCACCTCTGAATTGTCAATCGTGCGCAGACGCATTGGTATTTTCTTTGATACTGCTAGAATTGCCTGCTCTGTCACGAACCTGGGGTTCACAAAGCAGCAACTTGCCCCCAAATTGACCATCACATGTGTATCCACAACCTGCATCACCGCCTGACCATGAATCCGCAATGTAACTGGAAGCTCCAAAGCCAAATATGCTGACCTTGGAGACCTCACATGAATCACTGCCCCCTGCCACCTCTTCTTCCGTTGTCCCCCCTCACACTCGTTTTGTTTGGACCATGCAACATAATACCATTACTTGATGCGAGTACATGGAACCGATTGGTTGCTCCCACTGAGGTGGCGTGGGGCAACCTACACAAAACCCACCTTTGGCTCCTCCTCCTTCTTCCCTGCCAACTCACTCTCCACCGCCTGCTTCCCTGCAGCCTTGATTGACACCATCAAGTCCATATCAAAACACTCCGCTGCAATATGTCCTGTCTTCTTGCACCGCCAGCACTTCCTCGTAGATGGGACACTCCTCTCTTGATTAATGTCCATGGCATTTGGATCCGCTGAGGCAGAGGGCGGTGCCAAGCGGGCAGATGCACCACCTGTTGGGGCTGTCACTGAAGTTGAGGTCATAGTCAACACACGTGGAGCCGCCCCGTTGTGCCAACCCCCCTTCTTCCTTGCTGCGATATCCGCCAACTTGCCCTCTCTCCACAGTAAGATATCTCTAGCCTCCTCTGCCGTTTTGTATTCCATATTCACGAGCGCCTCCATTGCGGCCGGACTCAGGCCCTTCCAGAAATGGTCCTTCATGTACTTGCTCTCTATGTCCACCTTCCCAAGCTTCCTCTTGAGCTCAAAGAACATGGTGCAGTAATCCGTGATCGTCTTCCCACCCTGGTGTAGTTGGCTCATCTTTGTCAGGGTGTCCTGGGCTGGGTTGTGTGTGCAAAATGTGGGTTTGAAGTCCACTACCCAAGCCTCCCAGCTATAGCGATGTGGGTTGAGCTCTGGGTCCGCTGCTCCCTGTGTGATTACACAGGACCAATCCTGTGTCAAGCTGGTGAGGTAAGATTGGGCCCACAGGACCTTCTGCTTCTTGTCTCTGAACTGGTCGAATTCTGCTGCTGCTTCTACCTGTCAAATGTACTGGTCGCGCCTTTCTGTTGTAGGCGGGTTAATTTTCAGCGGTCAACATGACTCTCATACTGCAAGTTTGAGCACAGCAATCCGTGCCTGTGAATCCTGTGCTGCGAGTTCAAGCATACCAATACATGCCTCCAAGGTGGTCTGAACCTCCATGATGCTCGCGTTGAACTGCTCAACAAGGCTCTCCTTGACAGCCTTAAACACCGCCTGTGCTAACCTGTCCTCTGCTGCTTGCGTTCCTATCATTGGTGCTGGTACTACTATTTCCAACATTTTGACACCTAAGAAAATTTTGGTTTTAGACTTTTGTGCAAGTGTAAGGCTTGAGACTGGCTGATCGCAACTCGGTGTGTCTGGTAGCACTAAAGACAAAAATATATTGCTGTAACTGTAGATGTAGGTACAGGGAAACGTACCTAAAGATGAAATGAACAAAAGTAAAGAAGTAACAACGAGTACAACTACTGAATGTACTAGACGGTCATGTGCATATTGTGACAATATGTGTCCACCCATTCTGCCTGACAAATCTCTCCAGGTGATTGTTGTAGTGCCGCTTAACGATGGGCATATAGAAGCATACAAATGTGGGTTCAAGGTTGATATGGAAGCAGTGGCAGTGCAGGAATTTTCCCGGTCATGGAAGTATGGGAGGACGCGCTGTGAGACATTGTTCAATGGGCTTGAGCTCGCTATCTGTAGGGCTGTGATTGATGGTGTATGAACTATGAACATTAATTGGACATTACCTTCTTGTTATCCTTCTTTGTCAATTGCAGTATGTATCATTCAATGCACTGGGCAATACTGACAATAACTGATTCATCAGTGACATGCCAAAGGTACTATAGAACCATGTTCAGGTAAGCTTACCTTCCTGTTTCCATTCCCTGTATCCTTGATAGCAATACTGTTGTTCTCAAAGCTCACACATAGATGGACGCAACATACTCTTGGCAATGATCAGGACATCTAGATAATACATCTGCAGTTAGTAACCATTATAATTTCAATCTCTGGGTATGGGAAATCAAAAGTCACTGATTCAGATGAACATCAACTGTCTCTACATACAAGTGCAAACAGCTGGTCCGGATTTGAAGCTGCTGCCGAGATCGGTTGCAAAAAACATATAGTCTCCAGTGTGAGCTACAACAGATGGGTTGCCTATGTAAAGTAATTTTAGATGCCCCAGAGCTACTTCCCACTCACCTAGCCATAAAATCTGAGAAATACCCCAAAATTGAAAAGGTCAACCAAGAGACCTAAAAGTCAAGGATCTCAATGATTATTCATGGTAGAAACCATCATTGATCCTTACTCCCGCCATGTCTGATGCATGGCAAGAGTTTATATCACACTCCAGAAGAATGAAGAGTCATAAATGATGCAAAGAGCCTCCAGAGTGATCATAAGTAAGCTCATTGAAGTGGCAAAAATCGTATATTGCTGGTCACAAGCTGGATGAAAAACCAGGAAAAGGCTGATTCACTCTGATTTTTGTGGTGTCTTACCATCAACAATACTGTAGCCTTTGGCTTTGGCTTTGTAGAATGCCTCTTCCATGCAGCTGATACTTACAAGGCTGTCTGCCATGCAGCATTCAATTGAAGTTTTAAACCTATGTTTAGCATACAGGCCTTTGCAATCTCATATGAAGCACAATCAATTAAAGAAGCTGGTTCAGATTTGACCCTTCAGACATCTCTATAATCTTTGAGAGTTGGTTGGACTTTGAAAATTCATTTACATGTAACGTCCCAATGATCATTGTGACATCACATCTGACAATGTAATGAGCCGTCTCAAAGATGAATTAATGATCTACACAACACGTTCAGTTCATTAATATATAAGTATAAGTGCTGAGTAATAAGTACATAGATGAACTATGTTGATGAGCCATGTAAGGATGTTTTGTTTTTTCTAAAGTTCTTGGTAAGAATGGTCACTTACAAGTTACCAAAATATTGATGCATTGATGAAGAGCCCTCAAAGGGTCTAATACATACCAAAGAGCCAGTAATTGGGTCCTGGAATGTTTCATATGTTCTATCAAGTGTTGTTTTATGCCTGGAATAACATTTCCAAGGTACATATCCAGAGCATTCAAGAACCATGCATCTATGAATAGGCTGATCAATTTTGATCCAGCAAGATTTAGGTATGAGACTAGATCAGTGAGGATTGATATGCTCCATCAGCATGTGCACAGACCATGCAGGGAGGAGGCCCAAGGGGCAACAAGCATGCATGGAGCCTGCAGTGAGCAGCACATGGATATATCCAGGATATTTGGCTAAAGTGGGGTGAGTCACGTGACACTGTAGTTACAGTGGATTTTATATCAAGGTTACGCTGTTATTACAGGGCAGGGTGTTATTATAACAAACTGCTGGTATAGCCTGGTTAGGTAGCCAAACGATAATGGATTTGGAGAGGAAAACAAAGTAATCTCCAGTACGTACAAGCCCATTATGACCCATTCACGTTAACGAGATCTACCATTAGCCATGCACAATTCAAGTTTGCCTTTTTTGCCACAATGTTTATATTCAGGGGTCAACAAATCAAGCCCAAGATTGATTCAGATCCTATGCATCATCAGTCCAGACCAGGGAGGAAATAATCAACAGAAACCGCAAGTCAGTTTTGGAACCATCAAGACATGAAGTCAACAGAAACAGGCACATTGGACAGTATGCTGCTCCAAAAACAATTCTATGAAATTTACTATTGTAGGCATTTTACTACCTCCGTAACCTCATCTTAAATCTATTAGCATGTGTATATATTGAGCTCAATTGAAGATGGCTGTCACTTCAGTGCATTTTACGTCTCGTCATCAGCAAAATGTGGAAATCCTTACAAGGAATTATAAACCGCATAATATGCATAATTCACTACAAGATCACATCTGCCTGGCAGAAATTCCCAGGGCCTTATATCCAACCTTTTTGTTGCCAATCAGGGGTGCTCAATCCTCTGTTCAGTTTGTTCAGTTTGCTTTTTTTGTTGGCAGACTTTCAGAAATTTCCACAGACTGTGAACAGGAAATTGAGCTGTTTGTCAGAGTTCACTGAGAGACCTGGACCTAGAAGACACAGGAAAATGATGAGGCTAAGAGTACGTGAGTTCTAGGTCTACCATGGACTGAATGAGAAGGACTTACAGCCTCAGTGTGGTGTTGAATAAGAAAGAGCAACTGAAGCTGTATATAAAGTCCAATGAGTGAAGTATATGAGCTCACATGATGACACAGAAGTGATGACCCATGGACCCTACTGCACAACACAACCCCATCATCACTGTAGAGAGGAAAGAAGAGCAATCTAAGATAAGGGAACAAGGCCAAGAGACATGACAAATTTGCAATGGAGAGTTGATGGAAGAATTTTTGTAAGAATGTCAGCAGCCATTTTTATTGTTGGAACCCAAATAGGGGTGAAAGAGCCAGATAAGAAATGTTCTCTAATAAAATGATACCAAATATTGATGTGTTTCGAGCGAGAAGAGATACTGTTGGATTGAGCAATGTTGATTGCACTGCATTTGTCACATAGAAGGGGAAAAGGTAAGGGAACAGGTAATCTGAAAGACATAAGTAAAAGACAAATCCAAATGGCATCCTTCATGGCATGAGATAATGCCATGTATTCTGCTTCTGTTGAAGATAATGCAACAGTTTGTTGATGGACTGAGGACCAGGAAATGAGGCTTGAGTTAATAAAGAAAGCATAACCCAAGACACTCCTGTGTGTTGATGAATCAGATGCCCAATTGGCGTTGACAAAACCACAGCCTGTCAGGAGAAGAAGGCAAACCCTAGAGTCACAATTATCAATGGAAAAGATATATTCTAAGGCAAGATTGGAGGTCCTTGCAAGGTATCAAAGAACTCCCTTTGCTGCTAAGAGATGTGCTCAAGATGGATTGGCATTATGTTGACCCAGAGCCCATGGCAGTGAAAGTGATGTCAGGGCGAGTGCAGAGGCTGAGGTAGAGTAGGGACCCAATGAGACATTGATAATAGACTTTGATATCATTGTCAAGGATTTCAGGTATAGAATTTGACAGTGGTCCAGGAAGATTGTGTAGAGATTGATGTAGAGGAACTTGAGAGATCTTTGCATCAGGGAGATTGTAGGTAATAAGGAGATCCATGATAAAGCTTTTCTGCAAAAGCCAGAGTTTGCATTGGGTTCGATCCCAATCAAGTCATATGCCAAGGTATAAAGAAGCAGGTCCTGCATCGAGCACCTCAAAGTGTTCATTTAGTTTCTGTGTTACCCACATGTAGAGTTTGATGGAGTTGGTGGCATTCAAGCCATCATCAATGTGAATACATATTATAATGAATATTGGGGATCCATCAGTGGGCATAGAAATGGATGGGTCAGGAGGTACAGTGAAGTATCCAAAGAAGACTCCATAATCCACCTTGCAGCGTTGTAGACCTAAACCTTCTAGTACCTCATGTAGGATAGTGTACCATCTGTGGGACACCTGTTTCAAGCCATAAAGAGTATGTAGGAGTCAGTAATAAAGGGAAGAGTTGGCCTTAGGGAAACCAGGAACTTGTTTACAGTAAACTTCATGAGCCAAGGGAGTGTTAAGGAAAGCAGTTTTGACATCGAACAAAAATAAATGAAGATCATGTTGTGTTGCAAAAGCTAGAGTTATTATGCAAATGCTTGTCATTTTGGCCACAGGAGCATAAGTGGTTCTGTAATCTTCTGGTCTCTGGTTGAAGCTTTGGGCAACTAACCTTGCTTTCTCTTTACCCTGATTTATTGACCCATCAGGATTGTACTTGAAGGCATAGACCCATTGCACACCAATGGCCTTGAATCCTGCAGGTAAAATCATCATCTCAAAGACTCCTAGTTTCCAAAGGCTATCCATTTTTCTATATGCATTGCTGCCATCCAATCAGCAGAATCGGGACAACACATAGTTTCATGATAGTTATAAGGTGCCTTTGTCAAGTTGAAGGTGCATTGAGTTCAAAAAGGAAGGGGATCTGGTCCATGTGTTGCTAGGGCTTTGTATTCAAACATGACTCCATCTTCAAGGGACGTAAGATCATCTAATTCTGAGGGAAAGGATGAAGCGGTGATGAGTGCCATGAAATCTGACATAGCATGAAGACCTTGTTGAAGAAGAACATTTCAAGCATTCTTGTTTGCTCTCAAGCAAGTCAGATGTTTGTTTTGATTTGCTATTTCTTGAAGGTGAGCCTTGCCATGTTCCATTGGAATAATATTGCAACGAGGTCGTCCATGTATTGCTTTTGGTGAGGAGGGAATGTTGGGTGTTGACAAAGAAGGGTTGAGAGAAGATGTTGAGGGAGAGGAAGATATGTTTGTGTTTGTGTCAGGAGATGAATGAGAGAGGGTGAAAGGAATGAATCAAGAAGGTATGATGGAGGGCTGAATTGGAACTGTACTCGGCGAAGGAGCTGGAGGAGCAGATGATGTTTGGGAGATTTCTTAGCAAGAATTAGGTTGAGTTGGAGGATTTGATGTGGAAGGAGTGTGTGAAGGAGCAATATGATGTGGGCAAAGATGACTGTTGGTGTTCTCATTGAAGACTATATTATGCAAAAAGAAATATTTGCCGTCTAAGTCATGGACATGCCAACCAATACGATTTTCATCATAGCTGACAAAAAATTGCTTTAAATTGTCGCTTGCCACCTTTGGTTTGGATTTCTTTGGGCCAATGAACAAAGCACTGGCAACTCCATACCTGAAGATGTGAAAGGTTGGGATTCCAACCTTCCATGACCTCAAAAGGAGTGACTAGGGCTGGAAGAGTAGTGGTAGGTAAACAATTCTGAAGATATTGAGCGGTGAGAATGGTGTTGCCAAGGAATGACATTGGAAGACCAGATTTGGCGATGAGTGTCTGTGCAGTATCTTCAAGAGTACAAACAAAACATTCAGCTTTGCCATTCTGAGAATGTGCATAGGGTGCTGTGCATTGATGATTGATAGCACAAGATAATGTAATCTTGTAAGGATTCTGTTGTGAATTTCTTAGCACCATTGGAGTGGACAACTTTAATACAATTCACCTCCATGCATTTGAAATGTTTTAAGGCTTGATCACAAGTGCAAAGTAATGTGGTACTGCCAAAGTCAGAGTATTTGTTGGGTATTGTATGAAAATGATGTGTTTTCCTGTTAGCAAATTCCACAGGAAAAGGGCCACATGAATCAATATGAACTAAATCACCAATGGTAGAGGCTCTGTGCCCAAAGTGATTGTATGGTTGTGCCTGTTGCTTTCCAATGATACAAGGAATGCAATAATTGTCCTTAATGGGACTGAGATAGTCAACCTCATTGGCATAGTTTTTGGTAAGGACTGTTCAGGTTGATTCTCAACTGGGATGGCCCAAGCGGCTATGCCATATTTCAAGTGTAACTACTTTTGGAAAAGATGCAGATGGTGCAAAGTTGAGTGTGCTGAGTGTGGCATTGGCAGATGGTTCAAGGGGTTGGACAAAATCACAATGAAGGAACAAGAGGTGATTCATCATAGTGGCTTGAGTGGCTTGACCACCAATTGAGGGCATCAATACAGGAAAGAAGATTAATGTTGAATCCTTCTCAAAAGTGAGACGTAGATCATTCTCCACCATAGAACCAGTAGAAAGGAGGTTGATCGGGACATCAGGGGCATGGAGACAGTCCTTGAGGACTAGGACAATGTTTTGCCATTGATATGTGTGCAGAAATGAACTTTGCCTTGGGCTTTTGTCTGTAATATGGGAAGCCAGGATCATAAATAGTCATGTTAATATCATTGATGTAATTGGCAACAGTTACATCTACTTTCTCTATTTCTTCAATGGCATAAAGTGGAGAATTAGCTTGTTCAGCCTCAGCTGCTAAGTTAGCTCTGTTATGCAGTCTTCCCAGGTCTCTACCATTCTCTATCCCACCACCCTTCCAACACTGTTTGATAGTATTACCAAGCATGTGACAATTCAAGCATTGTATGTGTGGACAAGGATTAGTGGGTGGTTGTGGATCTTGATTTTCAGTTGTTTGATTGGTAGTGGTGTTTGTAGTAGATGATGTCAAATTGGAATTGAGGGTCAAACAAGAACGTGGATTATGAGACAATGATGAATTATAGGTAGCATTCATATTGGTAGCTTCATCTGCAAGTGATGTGAAGTTGAAAGTAGCGTCATCAATAGAATTATGAGAGTGCCAGTAGGACTGAACCCTCTCTTTGAGGACTATTGTAGATGAATACACAATATTAGTTCCTCAGAGTCCTAAGCAATAGCGTAGATGGCTGTATTGTCTACCTGTAGACAAATACACAGTATTAGTTCTATGAGGTATAGTAAGTAAATTAGTAAGTAGAGGTAAGTAAGGTAAAGTAGCTCACTCTCAGAGTCCTAAGCAATAGCATAGACAGTTGAGGGTGGTGTGATGTGTGTATGTCAGAATATATATGGAATAACATAACAAGGTTTGATGCAAAGACTGGTAAATAGAATCACAGAATCAAAGAGGGAGGTGCAAAAGTCTAAAATTCTAAAAAAGGAAATGGTGCCAAATAAGGGAAGTATGGATATGTCATGGTCCAGTAATGTTGACGCTTAACACTCCCCCTGATGAGCTGGAATGTGTCAATCCTGAAGTTAGAGGAGGCGGACTATAAGGGCAACCTCTGGAGGCTGTGGCACAATCACACAACTGGCAGAGAGAGATCCAAAGTCTATTGAGTACTGTACAGATACATACATGCATAA
>JAGGAX010008527.1:0-14226 GCA_017657335.1 Termitomyces titanicus | reverse complement strand
GTACTCAATATACTTTGGATCTCCCTTTGCCAGTTGTGTGATTGCGCCACAGCCTCCAGAGGTCGCCCTTACAAACTTTGACTTCTTGCTGCACCACAAACCTGGACGGAGCATGGGCAAACCGGACGCGCTGTCACAGCATGCAGATCATGGTACAGAGGCCGACAACAACAACAACATTGTCCTCCTCAAACCTGAACTGTTTGCCATCCATGCTCTCAAAGGGCTGGCTGTCCAAAGGGATGAGGCAAACATCCTCAGAGACATCCAACAGGGAAACCAGGAGGGCACTCAGGAGGATGTTGTGGCAAAGGTGGCCATGGCCTTGTATGCCAGTTGGAAGAGTGGAGTGAAGTCAGTACACACAGACAAATGGGATGTGCGGAATGACCCGCTCACCTTTCAGGGTCGCATTTACATCCCTAACATGCCAGAGCTTTGGAGATGCATTGTAGAGCAGCATCACAACTCCCACATCACAGGTCATCCTGGTCAGTGAAAGAAGTTGGAACTGGTGTCCTGAATGACATCAGCTCCCCATGGGACAGCTCCACCCTCTTTCCATCCCTGCCGAGCATTGGAGCATGGCCTCCATTGACTTTATTGTGGAACTCCCAAATGCTCATGGGTATGACACTGTCATGGTCATGGTGGATCTCTGTGGGAAACAAGCTCACTTTGTTCCTACCCACACCACCTGCTCTGCCATGAGGGCTGCAAACCACTATTGGAAAAATGTCTGGAAGCTGCATGGGCTCTCCAATGTGTACATCTCTGACCAAGGCCCCCAGTTCATTGCTAAGTTCACTTGAGAGCTCTACCGTCTCCTCAATGTCAAACTCCACACCTCCACAGCCTATCACTTGCAGTCCAATAGCTAGACTGAGCATGTCAATCAGGAATTGGAGCAGTACCTGCACCTATTCTGCAATGAGCGCCAGGATGACACTGGGATGAGCTACTTCTAGATGCCGAATTCCAGTACAACAACTATGTTCATTGTCTATGCAGATGTCTCTGTTCTTCTTGGACACTGGATGTCATCCCTGCATGGGCTTTGAACCCCACACATGCCCTTGAGAGAATGAGCTGGTTAATGAGTTTGTGGATGAATGAAGGCGGCACAGGACAAGGCAAAAGCAGTGTTGGTGAAGGCAAAGGATGACATGGCTTAGTACTATGATTGTGGGCATGTCCCTGCCTCCAAGTACAAGCCAGGCGACCAAGTATATCTGGATGGGTCAGACATCAACACCACAAGGCCATCAAGAAAGCTGTTGCACCGCAACCTCAGCCCCTGGACAGTAGAAAGGCAGGTCGGACCGCTAGCCTTTCACCTGGAATGTGCCAGCTCCATCCTGTCTTTAACATGGTGAAGCTTTTCCCAGCTCCCAACGATCCAATTTCAGGCCAATGCCTGCACCCACCACCCTCACCAGTCCTGGCTGATGATGAAGAGGAGCATGAGGTGGAGGAGATTCTGGACAGCAGGCTGTTCCAACAGAAGCTGCAGTTCAAGGTGAAGTGGAAAGGTTATGGTATTGAAGACATATCTTGGGAACTTCAAGAGAACATCCATGCACCTAACCTTGTCAGGCAATTCTATCAGAAGCACCCCAACGTGCCATGAGCTATCCGAGGCATCTACCCTATCTCACCCACTGATTGAGCCATCCAGAACTACTTCTATCCTGCATGTTGAGACACTGCACTTTAGAGGGGAGGTGATGTCAGGGGACTACCCATTTTGTGCATTTCCCCTTCCAGGTGATCCTTTGATCGCACATCTCCAGAGACTGATCCCATCAAGGCATACTCTGGACTGTGATCCCATCAGCTGCTAATCTTATCATCTGATCCAGTGTTGGCATCAAGGCAATCTCCAGAGATTTGCCCTTTTGGAGGCACCTCTTGTTTTTGTGTGGCTTATGTGTATTGTACAGTTGGTTCCCATGCTTCTGGAGCCTCTGGCATAGAGGATTCCCAGACTTGTTCTCTTTGGATCTCCCTCTGCCAGTTGTATGATTGCGCCACAGCCTCCAGAGGTTGCCCTTACAGGCACTTGCAGTCAGGATACATTGTACAGAACCAGCCAACTATGCAGATCATTGCCTCATGCTTCATTAGCCTCACATATGAGCTGAAAAAAAACATAGTAAGTGATGTACATGAATGTGACAAGAGACACACCTTATTGCAAAAGTCTCTGAAGATTGCTGGTGTAAGGGCGACCTCTGGAGGCTGTGGCGCAATCACACAACTGGCAGAGGGAGATCCAAAGTTTATATTGAGTACTGTATAGGTAGGTACATGTATAACTACACACCTGGCAGAGGGAGATCCAAAGAGAACAAGTCTGGGGATCCCCTATGCCAGAGCAACGCTTCAGAGGTAGCAGAAGCGTGGGAACTAACTGTACAGTACACATAAGCCACACAAAAACAAGAGACAGCCCCTTTTGGGGCATATCTCTGAAAATGATCAAAACTCCGGAAATAGCTGTGGGCCATTGAGAAAGCTCATTGCTCTGAAGTGGGAACAGATGAACTGGGGTCAGATGGAGAGAGCAGAGTGGGCAAATGGGAAAAATAACAGAGAAAAAGGGAAAAACAAAGGGAATAAAGGGAAAAACAAAGGAAGGGAAGGGAAAAATGGGACATGTAGAGGCAGAATGGAGGTCCCCTGACAGCTGGGGAAGCTGCTGATTCTATCTTGAACTTTGGAATAATCTTCATGACTTCCTCATAAGCCATGAAGGTACGATCTTTCCTAATAAATGTTTTTGAGGGCTCAAGGACATTAAAGAATGGGCTGGACACATACTCGCAAGCAAGTTCAGGATTCCCAATAGTGATGTCTTCACAGTAACCTCCTTCAATCTCCTTCCAATGGTCTGCTTCTTGGACAAGATCCAGAGGATCCTGGAACAAGGTACAGACACAACAGATCCCATGGCTGAGTGACTCAGGTGATACACTACAAACTGATTAGAAAATTAGACAGCAACAGAAGACAATTATACAGGCACTTGTGACTAGGAAGAGTAGTGTTGGTCTGATCTTCAAGTTCTGCAATCTTGCATTTCAACCGTGCTATTCCTGTGATGGAGTCAGAGAGATTGGCCTCATTGTTGCTGTAAGAGTTGGTATCAAAAGGAGGATGTGCCATGGCAGATAAGTGAGATCTCAGAATTGTTGGCTGCTGAAACAATAAGAATATATATATCACTCACTGGCCAGCCATGTTACTAAGCCATGAAAATTTCACAGGCACATCCAAAGATGTTGTTGCAGAGAAACAATAGTGGCCAACTTGCAATATGTCACGATTGGTTGGACTCTGGAGAATGTGTGATGCAGGTGTGACCTTCAACTCAGGTGATAGACTGTATGTCTTATGCTTCAACATTGTTCAACACTACTTGCCCTCTTACCACCACAAGCATATTTCATCAGTCCAAAGCTTTGAGTGTTGGAGGTCAAAAAATCCACCAATCTTGTTGTGTGCAATGGCTCAGATGTCAAGGGGCTAGTGCTCTCCATCAGCATGAGTGAGCTGCTGCACAAAGTGGAAAGAGAGCCCTGATACCGTAGAACTCCCTGGAGAAGCCGCTGCTCATGTCCATCAGACAAACATTGTCCAAAAAGATGGTGCAATATCAAATGCTGTTGTTGTAGCTCCAGGATTACGCTGCACATGCAATCTCAATCTGAACCTCTACAAACTTCATGCACTTGGTGACTACGTTTCCTGCATTTGGATGTTTGGCACTACCAATTCTTATTCTACCCAGCTAGTAAGTGTGTCACTGTTATTTAATAGCATCATTTTTACTGAAATATTGTAGGGGGAGCTGGCTCATTGTCTCATGAAAATGCTCTATGCATGTACCAACAAGAAGGATGCCCTCAAGCAAATTTCCAAACAGGTCAATTGTCATGAACTCTTAAGTTCCACCAACCTCACAACATCAAGTCGTCTAGAAGATTCAAGCACCATGCCTGCCACATTTGACGGTCATAATCATCATGTCATATCAAGCTCACAAAGGACACCTATCAACTTGTTTGAATTTGTTGCTCCGCAGCATGATGGCATAATCGACCCTGCAAAAGTGGTGAGTACTTTTTGCCTCTTCTGTCAATAATCACTAACCAAATCATGTAGGATTTCATACCTAAACTCCAGGAACATCTCCTGGCTTGTCTTTTGTGGCGAGAATATAATGGTGATGACCATGAAGATCTCACTTCCCAGGATCAAAATGATGTGCTAGTTTTGAACAATATTATTTATTCCGTCCAGACACTCCCATGCCAACTACACAACATATGACATCCACCATGATTATGACACCATCAATCCTTGCACCCACTCTTACATCATGCTTTGTTCCCCTGAGACCACTCCCAATGCTCACCCTTTCTGGTATGCCCAAATATTGGGGATATACACTACTACCATTATCCATGTAGGCCACCAATCCTCTAACACGTTCAAACAGCATCATATGGAGTTTCTCTGGGTTTGCTGGCTAGGTACTGAACCTGGGTACCAATCTGGCCATCAATATGCAAAGCTTCCAAAGGTGGGCTTTGTTCTTGAGGATGATCCATACACTTTATTCAAGGTATTCACCTCATCCCAGTATTTGCTTCTGGCAAGACATCTGAACTCTTCTCTGCTCAACACACTGTCACATGCCAGGCAGATGACATGGAGGACTGGATGAATTTCTACATCAACATGTGAGTGCTAGCTAATGCTTTATTCATGATATATCACTGATACTAGTTTAGTTTTGTTGACCATGACATGTTATTTCAACACCTAGGTCTTGGGATTGGGCACCTAGATCCACATTTTGACAATGGTGAATTATCTACTTTAGATAGAACTATAACTGTGTTTGAGACAACCTCAAATGAAACACCCACCAAAGATGACAAGACTGACACCTGGTGGCCTGAAGATATCCATAGCAATGATGACAATGGTGATGAGCAAGACAATGATGATGATGATGAGAACAGGTATGGATACCAAGGTGAAGATCAAGATGAGGATGGGGACAAAAGGGATCTGTATGATGAGGAAGAAGATGATGTGGGATATGACAACCTGTAGTTACATAGTCTTACTACTAATTAAAATCAGATAAAAAATTGAAAAAACTATATGTCATGAAGAAGACATCATATATCACACACCATGAGTACTGATATATTCAACTCATGGTCCATTGATGCAATAAAATTCAATAGTATGATCAAACTATATAACGTGAAAAAAAGATTGTGTATTATGTACCATGAGCACTGATATGTCTACCTCATGATCAGTGTTATACAATACAATAAAACTTGATGGTATGATAAAAGTATACATTACAAAGAAAATATTGTATATCATGGACTATGAGCACAAATATGTTCACCTCATGGTACATCAAGGCAATGTGATACAATTATTTCAGTTCATGGTATGACATTACCAATCGTTGAATTCCCTGATCTGGTATGGCCACACATGGTCATTTGCTACCATCGTCTTATTATGGTTTTGCAGATTTACTGATGAATCCTCCAGAAATCATTCACAAGTTGATCAACAGATTCCTTGTTCTCTGGGATTGAGGTCTTCTGAATTCTGGTGATCCCAGCATCAAAACCAAGCTCCAACTGTTCTGTGAGGGTGGGAAATCTGTCATCAATATGTGCTCTGCTAATGTGTTCTCACCAGGCTGCTGTCCTGTATGGAGTGGTGAACTTAAAGTGATTGCGCCAAAGGGCATCTTTGAGCTCTTTCCACAGCTTGAGCACTCATGTTTGTGGTCATGCAAGAAGACTCAGCAGCCTTGGGGCTTTTGCCACTCTGTACAGATTTCTTTTCCTTCTGGGTTGATAAGTCGGTTGTTTTTGTTCCTCCAAACTCGAGCTTGCTGACCACTCCAGAGTGTTTGGAAAGCACACTTCCAGATTTTGTGTGTCTTGACCAAGGCATATTGTGCAGGCTGTGTTGGAAGCACTGCTCCTCTCAGCTGATGAGCCTGCATGGTGGGGAAAAACTTTCTTGCTTCTTTCATCTTTCCTTGATTTAAAGAAGCATGATTGAGCAAAGTCTTTGCTCACCTCTGGCGATTGTGAACATTTTCTTTTCCCTTTATTGGAGCTAACTATGGATAGGGTCTCATGCTTTAGAGCAGTCAGGTCTGTTCCAATGACCAATTTGATATTGGCGCTAAGCGTTATGCAGGCAAGAGTGTCGCCATGATTTAGCATAGGTGAGGGTTTCACCAGTATTTATGAACAGGCGAGAGTGTCACAATATCATAGCACACAAGAATGTTGCAGTTAAGCAAATTCTTGAGGTGAGAGTTTTGCCATTGGCAAAGGTGTTATATGCAGGCAAGAGTGTCAGTCAGCATTAGCATTCAGGTGTTGACCATGAGTCATGAATATTTCCAGGAGGTATACAATGCCAATCAAGACAGATGATAGTGAAAGAAAAAAACACAAATACAGTGAGCAAATGAGCATATGGGTTGGATAAAAACTAACCTGCCATTCTGGACTTCCTCTTGATGTCATAAAGTTGATCCTTGAGAGATCTAAGAAACTTGTCATCTATGATGCTGATGTTGAATATGCCATCTTTCAGAGAGTTCTTTATTTACCTGTGCCATTCCCTCCTAGCTCTAGCTTGGTAAGTGAGGAGTACTTTGTTGCCTTCCTCCCCTTTGTTATGCAATTTGTGGTGTGTGAGCCAAAAAAAGAAAGTGTGCATTGCATCTATCATGTTAACTGTCCAGTTCTCTATAGACAATATTCTCTAGAAGATTCAAAGACGCTATGCTTGGTTGTTCATGGGTCAAGTCCTCATCCTGGATGACTTTCATCTTGGATCTAAAATTAGATGCTGGCTCCAAGGAAAGGATGTTGTCATCCTGTGTCAGCATGAAAATGTCGTTTGAGGAGATGGATTCCAATTTTGCTGCATTTGACTGCGACTCAGAGGTAAAGTAACTCAGTTCAATGTATTTGTGCTTCCTCAGTTTCTTCATAGCCAGGTGGGTATTCTATTACTTCAGAGATGGCTTTGCCAGCCACAAGATTTGGTCCTTTGTTTTCCTTGCTGCTCAGTGATGCCTGCCTGGGCATTCTTGCTCAAGGGGATTCTACAACCATAGTTTGGCTTCTTCCTCCTCCTCCTGCATCTGTACCCTGCTGTCTCTTGTCTTCTCCTAGCGCTTCTCTCTCTGCTCTTTCCACATCCCATCTCTCTCTCCTTCTCTCTAATCTAGCCCTCCACCTTTCCATCCGAATCTCCACCGCTCTCTCATTCGACATACCTTCTCTATCGTGCATCACCGCTTCCCTGGTAACCTGTGTTCTTCTAATAAAAGATTCAGTGGGACTTCAGTGTTGGGATCAATTGTGATTGTAATCATCCTAAGTCTTTCTCTTCAGTGAACAAACTGTGTACTTAAGAAAGTAAATTGTATGTCTTCAATTATGAGAATGTAATTTTCAAAGCAAGGCTACCTCGTGCATGGCAACTTGACGCAATGATGTGGTCACAAAGGAAAAAGAATTAAGCCTCGTGACCCCTTGATCATGCCAGGCAAAGACCACACCCTATCCACGACTTCGTACCTCACTAGAAGAAAAGGCCAGCTCTCTTCCTTCCGGCAAGTTCTCGGGCCGCCGCTCGGTCAAGTTCTGTCCAACAGATTTTTGAGTCTACCAATAATATGATTCCACCAACTTATAACTTCAGAAGCTTAAGCTTTATATATATATGTGTGTCACTTAAAACATTCAGGCATTTTTCACATACAATGCCCAATCCCTCGACTCTAGATCTAGATGACGTAAAGTCAAATCACGTGTAAAGACCGGACTTGGCCGATAGAAACTTTGTAAAACGTGTGCTCGGAAAGTTGTAAGCAAACCACCACCTTGCCTGACGCATTCCCATTCTCAAGTGTTGAAGAGCAGCTTCCACGATTTCGTCTACCCAATCCCCCAATAACACATACCGTATCTTCTGTCAAGGCAGAGGATTCATGCTTCGACCTCCAATTGCTATACCAAAGCACAAAATACCTTTCTATTCACCCGTTAGTTTTGTGAGTCATTGCTACAGACATTCCACTGCAATCAATTCTCATCCTATCTTGCTATTGAAGCGTTGAACAATATTTTTGCCCAACATGGCCTCTGGAGTCGTAAACATTCGTCGCGATGTCGATGATAAATTTTACCGCTACCGGTAAGTGTATGAATGTCGGCCCGTGACTTTCCTTGGCTTAGTATCTCGACAGTATGCCCATTCTTTTGACAAAGATCGAGGGCAAAGGAAATGGCATCAAGACAGTCATCCCCAATATGTCCGATGTCGCCAGGGCTCTGAGTCGTCCTCCGACATATACCACCAAGTTTTTCGGTTGCGAACTCGGAGCTCAGACATCTTTCGACGAGAAAAACGATCGCTACATTGTCAATGGGGCCCACAACGCAGAACGTCTTCGTGAGCTACTTGACGGCTTCATCGACAAATTCGTTCTTTGCAAGTCTTGCAAGAATCCCGAGACTGAGCTTATCATCCTCAAGAATGGCAGAAACGAGAACATCATTCGAGACTGCAAGGCCTGTGGAGAACGAACCGATATTGATATGCGACACAAGCTCACCACGTTCATCTTGAAAAATCCCCCTGTCAAAATCAAAAGGGGGAAGAACAAGAATACAGGCGACGCTGCCGGTGGTGTCGGTGGCGGTGATAGCGGCGGAAATGATGATGACGCTGGTCAGAATGCAGACGGCGCTGAAAGCGATGACGAGCTGACAAAGAAAATCAAAGCGGAGGCCGCAAAATTGAATGATGACGCAGCTCTAGCTAACGAGGATTGGTCAGCAGATACTTCACCCGAGGCCGTCAAGCAACGCGTCAAGGCTCTTGAAGGAGCCATGGCTTCGGCCGGTCTGGGTGGCGATGATGAAGGTAGTGATGACGATATCAACAGTCCATATGCTATCCTCGGAAAATGGGTTGAAGATATCAGAGGTACTGGAGAAGACCCGAAAGCATTTTCTGTTGCGATCTACAAGAAAGCAGAGGAGTTGGGTATTGAGAAGAAACATAGGACCGTTCTAGTCCTTGTCCAAGCTCTGTTTACCGATGCCATCATTACCGAGCTCGAAAACTATAGACCCCTTTTTGTCAAGGTATGTTATGTGTCAGCATTTCGACGTTTGTTTGCATCTAATGTCTTTGGGATATTAGATGGTGACGACTGAAAAGCACCAGAAGGCTCTCCTGGGCGGGCTTGAGCGCTTCATCGGAATTCTCCACCACGATCTTGTACCCACGGTCCCAAAAATTCTGATGGTCCTCTACCAGATGGATATTCTTGATGAAGAAGTTGTTGTTCAATGGGGTACTCACGTGAGTAAGAAGTATGTTGACAAAGAGACCAGCAAGAAAGTTCGCAAAGCCAGCGAACCCTTTTTGAAAGTGAGTGTCTTCTTTCGGGGATTGGAAAGCATTGACTCAATGGGTCCTATTCTAGTGGCTTGATGAAGCAGAGGATGAAGACGACGATGAAGATGAATGATTAGTAACCTTCCCGTAGCCTGTATGTACATATGGCCTCATATCTCCGTTAATTCTGTGATATGTATCTAAAGTTTGAATGCATGTACGATGGTCACGCTCTATTGATGAGAATGAGAATATCCCGGTTGTCAAAATGAAAGCTTGCCGCTGAACAACAGCGGACGCTTCCCATGTATTGTCTCTATATTACAAGCGTCGAACTCGGGGAGTCTTACCACTGAGTATATATGTAAGTTCCTGGTAGATTTAGGCTAATACGATGTGCAAAGACTCAATCTCGGCGGCCCACGTGTGAACAAATATGATCTCCTGTCAACGTCGGGACACTGCTCACCCGGCGCATTCCCAACTGGCCTGAATTTGTGGGAATGTGATAGTATCGTGAGTCTCACCTCATAAACGGCCCGGTGCGCGTCAGACATTCTTAGAAATGGAGGATGTTCGTCTTTAGTGCCTTGCCAATTTCCCATCATTCAACGCTCAGACTGTGAATTAATTAAATAGGCATCGACACCGACACCAATTCCCAATGATTCGCTCTTCTAAAGGCCCTCTCCTAACTATCTCGATTTTCTGCATATGCACCTCCCTCTATCTTTACAACTTCACAAACCTGCTCAGACCGAAACGATATAAAGACGAGGCAATTCTGAATGTGGAGTCCACGAATTCTCAGATACGACAGCGAGTTGCCATAGCGTCTAAGTTCGGTTTTCATTATGATGTCTATATGACTCTTGCTTGGTCAGTGGCGCGGGCGATGAATAGAACCTCGAAAGGCAGCGTCGAAGTCTACGCCGACGTACCGTTCTTCTGGGACTTTCAAAAGGTGGTAGATGATTTGGACCTCTATCGACACGGATATAGACAATCCGATGAGCTAATAGCAGCACTCCAAGATGGTCCAGACGAAAATAGTATCAACCTAGTTATTTTGGGAACATGCGAGGCTGAGTGATTTAACCACGGACACCAATTTGTCATCCTTGCTAATCTCATGCTAGTCTTCGCGGGGAATGGAATCAGGATCTTCTATCGATATGGGACGATAGGCCTCGGAACCACAAGTTTACACTAGTGTGCATCGTTCACAATGTCATGGCAAGCAACGCTTCTTCTGAAATACAACATAACTCCGACCACTTTGATAGGACACTTCATGGCAACCGGCAATCACTGAGTGGTCACGACGGCATGCAATACGTATCGTCACCATAGGTGAACAGTGAGTTCCACAGTAGGGGTCGAGAGATGAGCGTTTCACGAGTTTTGACAGTGTGGCGCAATCATTCCGTGAATCGTTCAACAAGCTTTCGGATAGCCCGGACCCAGTCATCTCGTCAGCAGGATATGAATATATCCCGATTGATGTTCAAGTGCCTATCCTTCCTTTGCGTAACCTTCCGGAACGACGAGCTTCGGATCCTCTTTCCAAAGCAGTCATTCAAGGAACCTTCTCCGTGGACCGTCGAGACTATCTGAATGTCTTTCGCGAATTGAACAATTCCCTACATGGTCTGTTGACATCTACCTTTTACATTGCAAGTTTTTGTGCCTGATCTTGCCATATGTAGAGGATCCCAGTGTCTGGGGCTATCAACCTCTTGGTGATCACGAATCGTTTGTTGTTGACACCAGCCTTTCAACACCGCCATTCCATCTGTTCATATTAGGCTCTGGCTATCTGGATGTTCCCGCCGAACTGAGAAACGTAGTGCAAGTCAGGACAGATTTGACCTATCCAGGCAAGTAGTCCAATGCATCACTGAAATCATGAAAATAACAACAGTACATGCTATTTATAGAGTTCTACGATCTTATGAGTCGGATGGATATTTGTATTCCAGCTTTCGCAGAAAATGGACAATATATGCATTCTCAGGCAAGCTCAACATTCGCTATGGCCTTAGAGTGCAATGTAAGTTTCCCTAGTCGCGCATCTCAGTTGACTCTAAACGGAGCCCACATAGGTTCCCATCCTTGTGACTCAGCGCATACGACACGCATACGCGTATGCCGACGATGACAGAGCTACGGTAACGCGGCCAGCGGCGATGCGAGAGGTGGCAGCTTTGAAGGCCCTTCGTATGGGTGACGCATCATTCTTTTTGAATGCTCCCATGCCCTTTGTGAGCACGAAGATGGGATCAAATCTACTGTTGAAAGATGCTGTTGACTCAATGATGCATCGTGGTTGGCGACGTACAAAAGAAGAGTTTGAAGACTTCAAAATTGGGATCTGGAAACGGAATGATGCCCTCGCATATAGACTTCTTCACGATTTATAATATAATATTTATTTATATGCCCGTATCACCGTTACTTGTATTGTAGTAGACCTTGATATTTTCTGTCCTTACGGACTCCTTAAGCTAGCTAGCTGACATATTCTTTACCTGGCCGCACACCGGCACTCCAACACAGGGATAGACTCGGAAGTATTTACCTGAGCAGATAGTAAGCGGTATATCACACGTCTCATACCTAGCCGGTAGCTCAAGAGTACACGCTCCGCACCTGCCGTGCGAGGGGAGAAAATCTTAGCATATCAGCTCATATAGCTCTAGTAGAGCGTCATTTGTTTCTGCGCTGAGTTACAAGGGATGGGAACCTTAGACTATAAGCAAGGGTTCCTTTAAGTGAGAGTCAAGCGGGATGCATAACTGGGGAAACACATTGCACCCGAGGCCATGGCAAATCTTGAGCTTGCCTGATAATGCATGTATTCTTCGTCTTCTGCGAAAGCTGGGACACAGATATCCATCTCTTTAACTTGATAAATTGCATGTGCTGTTGTTATACTCGTGAGTTCAGTGATGACTGGACTAATAGCCTGGATATCTGTTCTGACTTGCACCACTTTCTCAAGTTCAACAGGAACACCAAGGTAGCCAGAGCATACTATGAAGAGATGGAGTGGGCGGGGTTGATAGCCAGAAATTGTGGGATCCTCTACATAATGACAAGATCAGACACTCCGCAAGCGCGAAATATCCACAGACCGTGAAGAGAATGATTTGACTCGCCAACGACATTCAAATAGTCTCGACGGTCCATAGAGAAGGTCCCCTGAATGGCTGCTTTGGAGAGAGGCTCCGAAGCTCGTCGTTTTGAAAGTTTACGCGAAGGAAGGATAGGCTTTCGAAAACATCAATTGGGATATATATTCATATCCTGCTGATGATATAACTAGGTTCGCGCTATTCCAAATCTTGTTGAATGATTCACGGAATGATTGCGCCACGCTGTTCAAACTCCGAGTGATAAATACATCCTTCAACCCCTATCGAGAAACTTACTGTTCACTTATAGTGACAATTCGTGATTATATTCCTCGCGAAGACTACCGTGATGTTGACAAGGATAGTAAATTGACATTGAGCATTTAGTAATCACACAATCTCGCATGTTCCCAAGATAACTAGATCGATAGCGCTAGTAACAGCTCTTTGTGTTAGAAATCTAGACCGATAGTTCAACACTAAAAACAATTGTAAGTATTATTCCTCAGTCCGATATAAGTGACTGATTAAGACTGTACCTAAGAACAATTGTAGGTATTATTCTACGGCACAGTTAGTGAATATGTAAAGCGTATCAAGGTATAAGTTACTCACCCTCAGTCCGATATAAGTGACTGAGGGTGCCGTCTACGGGTGGGTCGATTATATATCTATGGATGTGAACAATGGGCCATTGTTCACATGGTAACGGAGAGACAATGAGTGGCCGACACAATGTGATGGTGACCCTGTGTGATGTGTGTGTGTGGTGACGTCGTCCAAGTCCAACACTTTGCTTTGTCGGTATTCGTGTCGATAGAGTCCCAGATTGTCTGCCACTTTCTGAAACCTGCCTCAGAAGAACGGTACAATGGAAACCAAACCTAGACACTATGACAACTCACTGTCGTACCCGCGAATTCGTGTACTTCCCGGTAATTATCTCGTCTTTAATATCGTCTGAGCGTGTTGACGAAGTTGGAAAGAAAGTAGAGGGAAATGATGCATATGCAGAAAATCGAGACGGCTAGGAGGCCTTTAAACTCGGAAGGGCGAAACATCGGAAGACCGAGGAATTCAGTGCTAGCGCTGGCTGCTCCAATTAATTAATTCACAGCGTGGGCGCGTTGAATGTTGGCTGTGACCAGTCAACGTACATGACATGCATATACGTATGCCGACGGTGACAGTTACAGTAACGCGACCAGCGGCGATGCCAATGGAGTACTATCAAAAGTATTAATATCAGCTATCCAGCTATTCAGTAATCACTATTTTGATGGCAGTTGATCGTATGCAATGACTAGAGTTGCCATATCGTGAATTTGTCACTTCGTAAACTAGAATCTATGATATGTCACCCCTGGCAGGACGGTAAGTGCTTCTTGATGGCACTTAAGGGGGGTTATTTGTGCTGAGGGGAAATACCCTAAGAACACCAACCGCACCATCAGGAAGCGAGATCTGAATCGGGAAATCCAAATATGGTGTGGTTCCCATCCATTTGGAGACCTACTGACCGACCAACTGACCGACCGACCGAGACCATTGTTTCAAATGTTGTTGCACCTAAAATCTGTTCATTTGAGAGGTTAAGTATGTA
>JAGGAX010008525.1:0-14363 GCA_017657335.1 Termitomyces titanicus | reverse complement strand
AAGATACAAATCAAGTATCAATCGTATCGCAATTGAAACACGTACCATCCAAGCCAATAACTCCAACCTACAAATGGTGTTGAGGTGATTTGAGCCGAGAATGATCCACTATCACTCACCCAAGGTAAAGCCAAGCGCTGGAGACACGAACCGAGTTCCGAAGGAGGAAAATGCACCAGACACTGGGAACATTGACGACATCTCTCCCCTGAAACACGTCAAACTTATGCCAAATATACGTAGTCGCGTACTCACAGAGAAATGACCACCGAATACACGAATAACCCCACCACGAAGTACGACAGGATAGAACTTCCTGGGCCAGCGAGCGCAATAGACTAAAGGAAACGTTTGCAAGGTTTCAACATCGATCAAAGACGACTTGAACATACATACCGATCCAACGCTCAAGAAAATTCCTGTCCCGATGGTTCCACCGATGGCTAGTCAAAAGTTTGGAATGGACAGGTATGTCATGAATCAAGAAATACTACCGATCATCATCAAATGCCGACTTTGCATACCCCTCTTCGTCTCGTTACCCTCTCTTGCACCCGCCGCAACCCTCGCCCAAAAATTCTGCGCGTTGCTCTCTTCATACGCAGTGCGTAACTCCGTCAGGTGTTTTTCATGGTCGTAAGACGATACTTTAGACAAACTCGCTTCCCGTCCGGCAGCCATACAGTAAGTGCTAAGTAAAGACGTACTTGGAAGGGAGCAAGAAAACCAAGAAAAGCTGGTATCGTTAGCCAGATATGTATAGAACGAGTCATGACTGGCGGAATGGATTAATTTAAGGTGTCAACATGTCAAGAGTTGGAGCTGGAGAAGAACCCCATGGGAGCTGATGACACAGAAGCCATCAGACGAGAGGATGCATGCAATGTAACTTTTTCTGTTACTTAGGCACGAGAAGATTACCGTGAGCGCCTTTGGGGTATCAGAGAACGTGAAGATGACGTCCAAAGCAATGGTCTTGAGGATAGACAGTCACACAATCGTGTTTACTCAGGAGGCCCACTGTAGACGAGTGATTCTGTGAGCCCTCGTTCAACAGCGTCAGGCTTTGAGCTGATCCTCTAGACCCTTCTAACAGTCGTCTTCGGTCTTTTGCTCCGGCCGTAAGAGGGGTTGAATACAGAGAGAAGCCTGGCTTCTGTTACACTGATACCACATGATATCAATACATCATGAGAGCGTTTAAACGCCTAGAGCGGTCATGGACCCCGGAGTGTGGAGAAGACTGTGTTGTTGGACGACTGTGAAGAAGATAGACGCGTCATAGCCACAATGTAATACGCAATGGGACTGAAACCACGCGATAACTGCGATAAAACCTGATATGTAAGTAAAACCAAAGAGAACCGAAGAGGAACGAAATCTATAAATAGAAAAACAAAACTTCGCCATGATCCACGTGGTATTTCTATGCATGATTCCCGATAAGTATCTCCTGTAGCTACCATCCTGGGCCGTAATCGTCAACGGATAAATAAAAGTCGACTGGCCAACACGTTCAGGGCCTGAACAATTCATGCTTTTTGGCAGCTTCGGCCGAACCCTCAATCACGCTAGGCGAAAAGCATAAGTATCGGATTAGTATAGATGTTCCACGAGCAATACAGTATGAAAGGTTAGGGCTATTCAACGTAAGTACTCAGTGTTGTGGCGACAACGACTGAGATGACGGTCACAAAATACGTACGCATAAATGTCTGTAGAATAATGGTTACTCCGATACACACTAGTAGTACATCAAAAATGATTGAGAAGCTAGTCCTCTGGCGCGTGAGCTTGACAGTACTAGAAAGAATAGATTACACAGTGAGACACAAATAGACTGTGGCATAAGATGCGTGACCATCGCAGAAGAGACCTATGAGTGGTAAGTATACACCAAGAAAGTAAACGGTGGCGTCGGTTTGCGGACCGACGATGGATAGAGTCGCGATTGTGATTCCAACACAATACATGACGTGTGAGCTAGTACAAATCAGTATTGAATAAAATCGGATGGAGAGGAGAGTAGTAGTAAGAGTATCATTAGTAAATAATCCAAATGGCATGGAGAACATTTGAGTGTAGAAATTCCGAGATTGATGAAGTGAAGTCATCACCCTGTTGGTCAACGTCATTCTAGTCCAAGGAAGATCGTATTAGGCACTATGAAATTGCTTACCTCCGCCGCAACCACCGCCTCCGCCGCACCCGCCTCCGCCACCACATCCGCCACCGCATGCACTCCCTCCGCCACATCCACCTGCTAAGAGACATGATTAGGAACTCTGAGATGGTCGAGAAGAAACTTCATACCAGATACACATCCTCCCCCAACACCACAGGCCCCTCCACCCTGCAAGAAACGGCGGTATGAGCTAAAACCCGTGGGGTTGCTTAGAGCTAGCCGACAAGACTCACCGCAGCACACCCACCAACCCCGCTCCCGTTGGCGCTGTACACCACATTCCCCGCATACGCTGCACATCCCAGTCCCAAAGGGTATCCATAATACAAAGGAACGGGTACCAAAAATGCTGCCTCGTGTTCATTAAGCCGCCGGCGCTGTTCCGGAGTCAACGGAGGTAATTTGCCCTTTGCCCTCTCCTTCTCATCACGCTCGTGACGCTTCTTGAACTTCTCGCGTCGGCGCTGCTGGAGGCTTTGGCTTGCGTGTTTGCGGTGCCAGACAAAGACAGCGTTATGGTCACTGGGATGGGTGGCGGCAAGAAGATCTTCGCGGGATGGCGGCACAAGGTAGGACTTGTGTACACTGTAGTTGGACACGAGCCGTGAAATCCGCTGCCCAATGGTTATACCGGGAAGGGGACAGCCACAATGGGTATAGGGCATGTCGAAACGGTCCTGTGTAGGAAATGTTAAAACTCGTCTAAGAAAGTGGAAGAAGTCTACCTTCCAAGCTCGACATGTCAGGTCAAAGGCGGATGCCAGTGTATTTTCCTCCACTTTATCATCACTATCATATATTTATCTCAGCAAACGAATGAAAATAAGAACGCAAAGGGCTCACTGATCAATATACCGACCAACGAACGAGAAACAATCATTGTGGTACCTTTCACCAGATAGTTGATGAGTATGCCACGCGAGATCGATATCGAGCGTAGGGACATAGAAAGACGCGGGCGATGCAGACATGAGATCCAAGAAACTAGATGAAAATCTCAGCTACGTCGAACTTCGGTTGAAAGGGAAACTCACGCATGATATCGTGCAATGGCATGCTGCAGAGCAACTTCATCTTCCTTGGAATCAAAGAAACGAGGCTGTGTCCATTGCAAATCATGCATTTTTGACACGAAAGAGCCTTGTCTAATGACCTTGAGAGCACTGTCAATCTGCTGTGTCAGGAGACAGGATGCAAAACATACAGCTCCAACTAATTCAACAGAGAACATGTAACCGTCTTCGTAGGCGGACATTATTCGCTTAATCCTAAATAAATAGAGTTTGTCAGGACTTGACTGTAAATCGCAAAGACCGTCCGTCCATACAATGTGCCTCCTCCAGACCTCATCTTGCCGGCCATGCTCGCCCGCAATAGATCCAAATTATACTTGGTGTTTTTCAAAATGGAAACAACCCATTCCTTCTCGTCTTGACCAGAGGACATCTTCAAATTCGCAGCCTTGAGAACTGTATCCTTCACCAATTTGCCGCGGGCGGTATCTGTAGCCTTCTGGGATGTACGAAGGGATCCTCTATGCCGCTAAATTAGAAATAGGGAAAAGACAGGGATTGTAAACTTACGCGAGACACGCGGAGTATTCGCCTGCTTTCTCTGTCGATCGTACCAGATCTTCTGCGAGCTTCCGTGCACCCAGCACGGATCGTGTAATTGGAGGTAGATCAACACAGGTAGCTGATGGGCAACTCAGCTCAAATTTCTGTTGGAAGAACCCCGTCCCTTCCGCATTCATATAGGCTGTAAAGTCGGTGAGATCGCTGACAAAATTTGTAATAGCTCAAACGCACGAGTAAATATGGGACGTCTACATTTTGGACAGCGGGTCTTGCGCACTCGATGAGTCTCAGCATCCCGAAGAGGATCATAAGGCCTGCACGTGCGTTCGACCCAGGAGTCAACACGAGCTTTTGATGGTTCAGATGTCAAAATTTCTTCCAAGTTGTAGGACTGAGAGGGCAATTAGAAAAATTAAGAATCGCGATAATACATCGTGACATACGAATGAATTTGAGAATACTTGTGTGAGAGACTTCAAGCCTTGTAAACCATTCACGCGACTGCAATCCTCTGCATACCATCTGATAGACATTAGCGTAGACTCGTATAGTAAGAATATTGAAGGCGCACCTAGGATTCAACATATACGCATGCCAGACCTAGTATCAAGCATGAGGTCGAATCAGTGAAAAAGGACACCCGTTATACTAACCATAAGAGCATCAACAGGAGGTAGAATATCTGCCGCACTTTGAAATGAATCTTCGGTACTCAAGGTTGTACACCAAAGGGAGAACCTGTTAAAGTTATGATGAACAACAAGATCTCAAGATACCTAATACTGGTCGAGTTTTCTTACCGTTCCACGGCCAAGGCAACAAACCAGGCCCACCGTCTTTCCTCGTCCTTTGGTAGAAAAGGTATATCATCTTCCTTCTCTGCATGAAGGGCATCTATCCTAGCCTTGAGGTTGGCAAAGGCGTATAAGAGTGCAAGATGATTTTTGAGTTCTCGGCTAGATACTAGTGGAGCCTTGGTTCTATTCCAACCAATGACAAAGGTCTCAGGGAATGCGTAACTCGGAGGTGGGGATTTTTCATCGATATAGGTCGGAGGTGTACCCGAAGTCGCATGTGTGTCATCAGATACGTTGTAGGCAGGAGGCCCCTCCATGTTAGAGTTATTGAAGTGGCTCGAACAGTTTATAAACAATGATGAGTACGAGGAACAATCTGACACCCCAGAGTCGACTCCATTGCAAGACCCGTGACAGCCTCTTGTTTACACTGAGTTTGAAATACTCTCTAATCCAACCCAACGTTGACTCAGGTTAATCCTGGCCGAAAAGGGCTTACAAGACATCAAGAGTTCACTGATTTTGTACACTCTACGACTCTTAGACTCGCAACCATCTGTTATACTTGATAAAGCAAGCGTCGATTAGTAGAACGCTTGCAAGGGATCTGTCACCGGTCTATCTGGACTTAACAACCCAACTTTTACTCGGCCTCATGGAACTGATGGATCCGAGTCCCGGCGTCACGGTGCAAAGTATAGCGAGTACCGGGGTCCCATCTAGGTTTCTCCGAATTGTTTTCTCTGACTAATTTGAATACTCAGGTCCTCATGCTCATCATGTCCTGTCAACCCACTTATGAATCGTCTAAGTGCTGTTGAGGCTGGCCGCTGCATAGGTACGTAGGTGAGTTACATCTCTTGGGTATCAAACTGTTGATGGAGGTGCTTGGCGCACCAATTATTCAACCGAGGAAAACTACTTGCCGAATCTTAGAGGGCTACCAGTAAAACAGTAACCTTCTGCAAGGATTTTTTGACCGTTTCCCTGATTCTGACACAACCCAATGAAGTTGAAAACAAGGGGCGTTTGAAGAACGATAAAAGCGACCTATATATTTTTATCGGGACTCTTATTCTCTGCATGAAGGTAGGATCAGCCAGAAAATGGTAAATGACAGATGGCTGCATGCAGTGGGGGTCTATCGAGGTTACTTTCAACAGCCGTTCTTGCGAGATGTCGACCACCACGCATAGATCGCGACGCGAAATGCATTCTTGAACCTTTACCCCTTACAGTCTGGAAGATAATCAAGATGCCAGTCAGTCTTAGCACTATCACTCCGCAGTGTAACACGGGTGAACACTGTGAAAGTGCTGCACCTCAAGTTGCTGATCTCACACTCATATCGATATCGCTTGTGTCATTCTCAGGCTTGCCCTTTTGAGCTTCTGACCTTACCTGTTGGCAGCAATCTGGTCATAGATGCTTATAGAACGAGCGTCTGTACCATATTGTATACATGCGGATGCCCTGCTTTAGAAGCCAACAAACTTCACAGCGTCTTCACTCAGTATTCAAGAAGCGATCTTTTCAATTCAAAATGTCACATGTATCCTCAACTTGGACTCCATGTCGCCGTTTCCAGAGTGTAATATTCAAGTCCACAGGTCACTCCCATTCAACTCAAGCCTTGTCAAGCTCAAACTGCTTACCCGTTCTTCGACACGAGATGAGGACTGCTCAGCCAGTATCTCCTTCCTCAATTGCCAGGAAAGTTGTGCGACATGTCCTGGTACCGATACCTCAGCCGTTATTCGGATTTATCTTGGAACTGAACTTGATGTCTTCAAGTTGGGTTCAAATTATTTTATATACCCTTGTGTGACCAACTGGTCCAACGGTCTACCGTAACACTTACTCTAGACTACTTGTAATCCAATGAAAGTGTTTCTCGACCACAGCTTGACTATCTGCCCAGCGACAAAGGCAAAAAACACAATAATATGTAAAAACACATTGCAATCTTGCCGAGTGAACTCCGGGAGACTCGCGAGTCTTAATTATTATTATGATGGGTATCATACCTGTTTCTCTTCAGATATCCTCGCATGTACCTATCGTTTCGACTACCAAACGTAGTCTATCAACACCACGAGGCCTTGAGGCTTTAACGCACCAATGGACAGGAAGTTTCGGCAGTGTGCGTGAGCGATTTGACGAACGTGCATCATGTTCACCTCGTGCAACGCCCATGTTAATGACCGCATTACGAGTCAAACACGATCCAAATACGTCTTAGCATTCTACTCGACCACGCTCTTCGTCTTTGGACTACACCATTCATCCAGGACTGTAGCTGATTGAAGCCACCGGTGATGAATGTGCCGGCGGCTGCCTCCACTGAGCTTCTCAGGCTGGATTGCGAAGCTTTAAAAGCTGGCAAGTACAAGGCGGCGTCCATCACAATCCCAGGTCCAACCTATCGTAGTCGAGCAAGAACTATGGGCAATCTTCTTTTCCTCAGCGTCCTCTGTACACTTGGAATCTACATCGTCTCCGGTGCTACGACCGCGTTCCCCGGAGATGTGACCACCAACGTCCCAAAGAAACTATGGACCAATTGGGCTATGTATTCGCCATATTTCGCTGCTGATAAGTACGAGGGCGCTCCGAAAGGTTGTCGTATAAGTCAGGTGTGTTTCGATTTTATGTTGATCTGTACCTGATTGTTCAGAAAATTCGCAGGTCAACATCGTGAGTCGTGTGAATATTGCGATTACAAGGACGGCTTGATGTCCGCCTCCTTTTAGCTTCAAAGGCATGGTGCCAGATATCCTACCGCTAACGCCGGAAAGAGGATCATGGGAACAGTGGCTAGACTCACTGCGGTTCAAAATTACACTGATTCGAGACTTGATTTCCTCAAGACTTACACCTACCCCCTTGGCTCCGATCTTTTGGTACCTTTCGGCGCAGCCCAGTATGTTATCCACAAGACCCTTTTACCGCGCTCTTAGCTAGATCTCAGGTCCCTGGCTGCCGGACAGGAGCATTTCAAGCGCTACAAGTCTCTTGTCAGTCAAAGAAGGCTTCCTTTCGTGAGAGCTTCTGGATCAGACCGTGTTATCCGCTCAGCTACCAACTGGACCGCAGGTATTATGTTGTGACCTTCCGAGTCGTTCTCGCGTATTTGAATTATTGTTGCAGGTTTCTCACTTGCTAGTCATCATGCCTTCAATCCTTCTATTTCTGTCATTCTATCTGAATCCGTACGTGAACGCAGACATTGATAGATGTATTGATTGTGACCCATTGTTTGAAGGCTAATGACACCCTTGATGATAACATGTGTCCCAATGCTGGTGATTCAGATGATCAGACGGGGACTTGGCTGGCAACATTCGCTCCCCCCATTGCAGCACGCTTGAACAACCAGGCACCCGGAACTAATATGACTATATCGGATGTGTACAATCTGATGACAATGTGTGCCTTCGAAAGCGTGTTTATCAACCACAAGAGCGCCTTCTGCGATCTGTTTTCACAGGCTGAATTTGAGGAACTGGAGTATTATGGTGATCTAGACAAGTACTACAATACAGGGTATTTAATCTACTTTCTCTCCTTCAATCCATCTGATACCTTTATAGCTATGGACAGGAGCTTGGTCCCATCCAGGGTGTTGGCTATATCAACGAGCTGATCGCACGTTTGACCGGTAAGCCCGTCAACGACAATACCCAGACCAACCAAACCCTCGATGCCTCACCCGAGACCTTCCCACTCGATCGCACCATTTACGCCGATTTCTCCCACGACAACCAGATGATTGCTATCTATGCGGCCATGGGTCTTTTCAAGCAGGTTATGGTACCGAACCCGACCTTGCCCGATCCCAAACGCAACTGGATTACCTCCCGCCTCGTACCGTTCTCCGCTCGCATGATCACTGAGAAATTGACTTGCTCCTCGTCCAAGCGCAAGACGGCCGAGTACGTTAGGATATTTGTCAACGATGCTCTTCAGCCTCTCGAGTTTTGCGGTGGTAATCATGATGGTTTGTGCACCGTCGATGCGTTCGTGGAGAGCCAGTCGTATGCGCGCAACAACGGGAATGGAGACTTTGAGAAATGTTTTTCCTGAACAGGATACAAATCAAGAACCTAGAGACAACAACATCTGTGTAATGTGATAATCTATGGTGATGATTCACGCGACTAGTTTAATATCCGAAACTTCGTGTTATCGTGATGAGAGCCTGTAAGTAGGTATACTTATTTCTCATGGTATCAGGCTTGGCCCGGCTGATCGCGTTTGCGTCCGGCAGACCGGTCGTATTTGTTAAGCTAGTTGCAACTCGGTGGGTACACTCTTCCCCATACTGCAAGACCATCAAAGTGGCATGTTCTGAACATATTCGGTGTTAGTACGTGTGAGAAGACGCGTGGTATTCTCTTCGCACATCAGAGTCACTATCCTTCCTCTCCTTCCTTACTTGTACAAATCTTCCTACACCATTCTCATAATAGGTCTAATGTGTCCGCACTCAGGGTATATTGCCATTCGCATCGGACCTGTTGTATCGTCTGAGAGCACTCAGGTAGCCCATCGAACATCTTTACCAACAAGCGATGCCGAAGAGCCCCAGTGGACAAGATCTCGAGAGAGGGACTGGTAGCCCTGAATACCACGACGACACGAAGGGAGGCGTCGTCCATGTTAGACGGCCATCTAGGATCGCCAACCCCGCTCCAGTGTATGTTGCCTCTCAGGCTTGATTGGCATGGAATTCACCCGCCCGTTCGATATCCAGAGGTATATTCTCGTTCGCGGCCACGACCTGGCTGCTGTCAATGTACAACGTCAGCACACGCGGTATACACACATCCAATGTGGTTGTGGGAATGGCCCTCTTCGGTGGAGGGCTCACACAGTTCATAGCTGGCATGTGGGAGTTCCCTCGAGGAGACGTTTACAATGGAACTGGTGAGTGACTCGAGTCCGTACCCTGACATCGAGCACCCTCACTCAGTTCTTTGCTAGTTTTGACGTCGTACGGCGCGTTCTGGCTGTCATATGCCACGATTTTCATTCCCGGTTCTGGCGTCCAAGAAGCCTTCGGTAGTCCAGACGAGTTCAGTAACGCCTTTGGCATGTTCCTAATTGTATGGCTCATACTTACGGTGTTGTTCATGTGTGTCGTCAACGCGTCACCTCTGGGGATGTGTTCAATCTGGTGCTGACGTGGCCCTTTAGACCGCCAGTTATACGCCGCAACACGGCTGTCGCACTTCTTCTGTCGTGTCTGACCGTAACTCTGATCATGCTCTCGACTGCAGAATTTACGGGCTCGGCGAGGTATATCCTCTAACTTTCGGTGATTCCTGTCATTTCCTGACCAGTTTACAGGGCCACGAAAGCCGGAGGAGTTTTCGGTATCATAACAGGCCTTGTTGCGTTCTATATCGCCGAGAGCGAATTGATGGCGGGAGAAGAAAATGCGTTCGTGAGACTCCCTCTTGGTGTTCGGGGATAATGAAGTCAGAGAGTCAGAAATGGATTGTTTTCGGAGAAGAACTCGCCCCTTTCCCTTGTACACCGACAAAATCCTCCAGTTTTCCAGATTCAACCCCATCCTTATAGTACTCCAAATACTGAGATACAGTCTTTTTGCCCATTCCCGTTATTCTTATCAACTCCTCCTCCAGAAGAAGCTCGAGCTCGTCGAATTCCAGATCGCCCGTTGAACTTTCTAGGTCTAGGAAGGACTGAAGTTGAAGCACCCCAAGGAATGTTTGAGCACGACCTTTGGAGCTCAGGAGTCTTGGGCGGACGAAGTAGCGGTATGATCTGGATAGGAATATGACTCGTGGATGAGTGGGTGACGCTGTCGTCCCTGGATGAGAAAGGTCCAACCCAATCCGCGGCGAGCGATAAACTATCGGTTTTGGTTTTGACTCAGACTGTGATGATGATGATGATGATGTCTTAGCCCTCAGGAAGAGCGAAGTTGAACCTGAGCCGACTGGAAACGCCGATGTATCACCTGCCCACTTCTCTTGGACGAGTGTGGCGATGTCTGTTGTGTTGCTACGACGCAGGATCTCGTCAACGAGCAGGGAGGGACCCGATATGACCTTGTTGTCGGGAACGCGGCGGAGGCTTCGAAGGAGTACACCGCCTCTGGTTGATTCTTGGTTTAATGGTGTGGTTTCAAGTTGATCGAAATATGGGCTAGGGATTGTTGGGGGAGGGTCACCGATGGTTAAATCGATTCCTTTGCGGGACCCTCCTCGATATGCAGTCAGACTGGTTAGACTGCGAGTAGAGTCAGTCGATGGCCGGGGCACACGATGAAAATACCTGTACGTACGTACGCGTCGGTGATCCTTCATTGTAAAACTCTAGGATTGACGCACCATTTTCCACAAACCTTCTGTTCTTCGCTACCATGCGTAAACGGGTCCTCGTGACATCCGTCCTTTCGCAGGTAAAATTCAAGCTCTAAAATCTCAAATATTGTTTCTACGTGTCCGCATTTTACAACCAGATGGAAATCATGTAACAAGGAGCGTCCTACGTGGTCAAAGCGCTCACTGATGGTGGAAGTGTCGTTCAGGGTAGAAAAGTCGAGGCTCTGAAGCAGTGTGAGTTCTGTTTCTTTTTCGTAGTGAGTGTCAAGCCGCTTCTTCTTCTTTTGGGGTGTAGAGGTTTCATCTTCGACCGCTTTTCTTTTAACTGTCAATGTTGAAGCCATGTGTGAGGTAGCTGACTCAACATCCCACTTGTACAGTGGATATCACTTATTTGTAGTTGGGTAATTATCTGCCGTTATCTGCCCGGCAAATGCCGAGCAAAAATGTTAGTTGACTTTTGTCTGTATGCTCGGAAGGCATACTCTACAGTCAATTTAAGCGCACACTGCGTGACTCTTGGGCTTAAGTATATCTTCTCTGATTTTATTTTGGACAAGTGATAGATGATTATAATCCATAAGTCTCACCAGAGTGGACTATCAGTCGCTTTCGCGATCAGAGAACTCTGGCAGTCACTCCTCGGTATGTAGTTGGATTACGCCTCTTGACAGAACTGATCCGCGTGGCGTAAGTTATAAAGGGAGGATATAGTACATGGTACTTTAAAGCGTCTAGATATCTACATAAAGCACACGAAGGCAATAAATACAAAGAGTCCTAGGCTCTACAACCAAGAGAAAATCATGTCGTGTCGTGTCGTATCGTAGTCATGAAAGCATTACCTCGATGCTCACCGCTCAGGAACCAACAACACCCCCTCTGCCGCTTTATCCGGACTTCCAGGATTGTCCCACTCTTCATGCTCCGAATCACGCCATCCCACGCCGTCCGCATCGTACCCGTACGCGTATGCGTACCCGTCGTCCGAGTCAGAATAATACGGATGAAGATCTCCGACCTCGTGGCGGTACGCCGCGCGTTCGTCGTCAGAAAGCGGAGTCGGGGAGGCAGTTATAAGACGGTCAAGGAGGGGTGGGTATGTCTGTGTCTGTGTCTGCGGTGGGGACGGCTGGTACGGCGCTGGTTGGTGTGTGTAGGAAGGCGAAGATGTCACGGCTGTACCTAGGAAAGTGTACGTTTGGGTCCGCAGCCACCGAGAATGCGAATGGGAAGAGACGGCACAGCTCGAGAAATGGGTGCCGAGGATGGTACCGCAGGCTGCGCACGCGACGGCTTCACGGGTGCACCCGCACGGGGCGCGGTAGATGCGGAGTGCGGCGGGGTCGGGGACGTATGTGGCGTCGAGCGGGACGAGGGCGGGCGATGCGCCGGAGGGCGGGGCGTGCCATGTATGTGTTTGGGCGTGTGGCGCTGCGGAGACGTGGAGAAGTGTGCCGCAGGCTTTGGGGGTTGGTTGTTCCGGGCCGGATGTGCGGAGAAGAGGGAGGATGGAGGGTTTGTAAGGAGAAGAAGACGGCGAGTCATAGTCACCTCTGCAGAAAAGCGTGTAATACTGTCCGTCGTTGTCGTGGGTCACGTGTCTGTGGTAGTCGATGCGCAGAGCACCACGGCGGCGGAGGCGAGAGGCTTCTGCAGTGCGGATCGCCAGGTCGTCGAGCTCAGCCATAATGTGGGTCTCACTCAGATTACCCACTTTTAATATTGGTCAGCACATCCGTTCCGTCAGATTACCTAAGAACCGCGCGTTGGCACCATCCGTCATGGCATAGTCCAAGCCCGTGGCTATCCTAGAATGTCCGTGTCTTTGTTCGTGCGTCTTAATTATGACACCTGTCTATACATACGACTTCTCAATGTCAGCCATGATAGAGAAGTTGATACACGCACTCCACACCCCCGTGGCGTCTCTCCGTCATCCGTCTTCGCTCTCTGATCTTCCTGGTCTACACACGTTGTACTTGCGTGCGATGTCTGTCATTTTGTTGTTGTGATACATACCCTCGAACGTGGCACCCGCGGTGTTCAAACGACGTTGAAAGCATGAGGCGATTCGCGGGGGTGAATGCAAAGACCCCGATCCGACACCCGGAACAACCGAAACCGCTTCTTACCCGTAGTCCAAGTGCAGGACATTCATAGTAAGTATTAAACAAACCAGAATGAATAGTGTTTTACAACACGACACGAATCGCGAAGACGAACTTTACGTTGGGATGGCCGGTTAAGTGTGTACTGAATACTTTGTCACCTATGGATTCCGACTCGAAATTAGCCCTCGAGACGCCGTAACAATATCCCGCACCTATAATGACGCTACAACTATAATTGACATAGCTACATCCCTGCCTCGCTCGGCAGATGAGCCCACTTATCTACAACCTTCTCCTCCTTCTGTACGATCGCATATTCCATGTGAGTATCTTAATCGTTCAAGATTGTCCTTCTCTGATGTATTTGTAGTATTCGCATGGTGCATTCAGCATGTCCAACCACAACCACCATCAAATCTGTCCAGCGATACACACAAAAAGAGGTCTTTTCCCTCAGGCAAAATACGCATAACTTGTTTCTGGCAACACGACCTTAAATCTTTGTGGGGATTCGGAACTTCATCAAATCTCACGCAGCAACTCTCTACCATGACTTTAGGTCTTCTTAAGACTGTCCTGAAGCGTGGAACTCGTGTACCGAAACTGATAGGATACGGAAATGGTGTTACCATTGAACGCTTACGGTTCCGAAGCCCTCACAACATCATTCCCGAAGACGAGATCACAATAAAGGATGGTGTCCAAGGAATGAATGATGTCTATACGTTACGTGAACATCGCCGTCTCACGCGTTCTATCGAATGTGTCCTTCCTTCGTCGGAAGGATGGGATGTGCGACTGACAACAAGAGCTTCATCAGAGGAAGTTGAAAAGTTACCATGGACTGCGCATGCCATCCGAAGTAGTTCGCCTGCCTCTTCGCAATCTCCATCCATTCCGCCAGATCAAACAGTTCTTCGGCTGACTCATGCCCCCCTTATCGACGACCACTCTGAAAGTCAGAGTTGTACTCGAGATTTCTGGTCCCTCAGGCGGACTCCAACTCAACGGGATACCTCAGACAATACAAGAGGTGGAAGATTGTGATCCATTGTCTTTCGTCATATCACAGCAAATCCTCCAGGATGTGTCAAGTGTAATTGACTCCGACTTCCAGTCAACATCTTCATTAAGCACCGCGAACAGTTCTGTATCTGTCGATTCTGCGCACACTCTGGTTCGACCAGTATCCACTGAACGTACCCCAGCTGCAGAGAAATCTATTCTTTTGAGAGTTCGCCGAAATTACATCTACTTTTTTGCAAGAGCCAGAAGCCAAATGGAGACGAAGTGAGAGTATCAGATGTCTCTGGTATCTTGTCATACTGATCTTC